>JASSUY010051551.1:0-27923 GCA_032466535.1 Forpus xanthops | reverse complement strand
ACCTTGCTGTTTTTCATGTGCCTCAGCATGCCTTCCAGGACAATCTGCTCCAAGATTTTGCCAGGCACAGAGGTGAGAGTGACTATTCTTTAATTCCCCAGGTCATCCATTTTCCCCTTCTTGAAAATGGGGGTTATATTTCCCTTTTTCCAGTCATCGGGAGCTTCACCTGACTGTCATGGTTTTTCAAATATGATGGGAAGTGGCTTAGTAACTTCATTCTGCAGTTTCTTCAGGATCCACGGGTGGATTTCATCAGGTCCCGTGGACTTGTGCACTTGTGCAACATCCCCTAGCACCTTTTCCCTGCTTCCTTTACAGGACCCTGTTTCTGTTCCTCATCCGCTCTCCCTCTGTACTTGGACTCTACATATAGCTTTTTAACTGAGAATCAGGTTTCTCAGTTACCTGTAGAAACACGTCTTTTTGCTTACCAAGGCTTAGGGAACCATCTGCTTTTTTGTCTTGTTGGTTACAAAATTATCTCCAGGTCTTATTAAGTTACTCTTTCTCTTTAATCTGACTTGTTGAGTTGCCATTTCTTCTTGAGCAAGCTGTGCTGACATGCTGTTTTTTTCTGGGACTCATTTGACTTGGCAACTTGCAGTCCACAAAGGATTTTGGGCTCCTCAGCTTCTTCATTTTCAAAGCCTCCCACATACATGCAGCAAGGGGAATCTTAGCATAAGTAGGTCCAGAAGGCAGGACATTTTGTTTCACTGTTTTCTCGTGGTGGTGGGAGGAGGAAAATGCACAGTGCAGCATGGCAAGAGTTGGAGCTTCCAAAAACAGTGTAAATGTTCAGCATGTTCAGTTGCAGTCATACAAACAGATCTTTTACAGCTTCTCACTTGATCTGACCTGAATGTCTTGTCATAGGAAGAGATGCTAAGAGTATTCTATCTTTTTGCTCTCAAGTTATTACTCCATGTAGTCCATAGGTTGCTTTAAGCAGAGGAATATGGAGACAAGGGGAGAACAGAGGGAAATGAAAACAGAAGACACAAAACCAATTTTAATATAGGTAAACCAGTGTTTTTTCCCTGAGCTCTGCACTTTAAAGTATGTGAAATTGAAAAAAACAATCCCAACCTGGCACAGCTGCATAAGAAGCATTTCACTCTGTCTGGCCAAAATCCATCAAGAGGTCTGAAACAAGAAGATTTAGTGGAAACTGCAAGATGGATTAATAATAGCTGGTCATCATTGTACCTTCTTGTATAAAAGAGGATATATTGCTAAACTCCTGAATTTCAGGACACAAGCTCTTTCTGAGAAGTCTGCAGTATATTTAACTATTTTTTTATCCTAAACTGTGTCACCTAGCCTGCAGCATATAAAAATTATCTTAAATGCTTGTACAGATTACCGTGTAGTGTAGTTTTATCTTCTTACAGCATTGACAAAACAGTATAGAGAAAATTGCTGAATCTAAAAGGAAATGGTAAACTAGCTTGTTTTGCAAATTAGAAGACAGATGCAGTAAGTAAGCTTCTCATGTCTGGTGGTAATATTGTATATACAATAAGACAGCCCTTTATTTTTACCATTACAGGCCTAGCAAAATACCAAACTCAAAGGCACTTTCAAGATGGCCCTTAAATTTGCTGGGCCTGCACAGCTGTCCCACTGAGATTTTTACTCAGAGTGGAAAGACATACTATAGATGAGGGTTTTGAAAGTACAGAAGTGTTTGAGCTCCTGCAATTGAGAAATAATGCAACGATTAAAAAGAAAAAGAAGATGGAGAGAAAAATTATAAAGGACAGGTTGTTTATTTAAATAATTTGTCACTGGATATGTGATCTCTCCATTAACCTAGCAATGAAATGTGATGTCCAGGCCCTGGTTTTGGTGCTGACTCTGTAGAGCAGTGACGCTACAGGGTGCAAGGTGCAGTGTTGGTGCATGGTTTTGTGACTGCCAGCTCCACAGCAGCACAAAGATCTCCACAATCACAGAGCACTTGTATTGCCTTTGCATCCCACTCATGGTATATCATGGAGTCTGCTCCCTTCACAGTGCAGATGAAGATGTGGCAGCATTGGTGTGGCTCCCTAGGGTCACAGCTGTCACAGGGAAGGTAGATGGCATCCTGCTCTGGCCCGACTCATCTCCCCATTGCAGCCCTCCCTGCTGTTTGCCTAGCTTTGCTATACAGTGTAGAACTTAACCCTTTTCTGAGGTTGCAGTGCATTTTTGGGAAAGCATCTTTTATATTTACAGGGACAGTTGAAGGTTTCAATGCCAAACATCTCTAGTAACAGTTGGTACATTTGCTGGCTCTGCTGGGCTATTTAATGGGCTTAAGCCATTAATGATTTTGTGAACACATAGTACTGTGACAGGTAACAGCTCTTGCCCAGCTCTCTCATGTATGTGATGTGAATTTCAAATAAGAATATTCAGCACTCAGTCAAGCTGTTCAGCCTTTGTCAGTATCTTGCTTTAAGTGAATATTTGAAACTCCCAGAAGACAGTTATATGTTTCCAAAGGGACGCTTACACTGATGTTGAATAACTGGAAAGAAATACAAAATAAGGGAGTGTGAAACTTAATAATACAATATCAATCTCTTCTGGGTTTTCCATTAAATTTGAACTACATAATTACACCTAATGTTGTCCTCTGTAGCCTTAAATTTGCATTTGCTTTAATAGATATGATGTAGTTCGGTCCCATGCACCAAAAAAAGCACAGAATAAGTGATAAATAACTCCATGTCACTTCCACTCTCACATTCTTTCTAGCTGTTTAAATTAATACTAAAAAACATATTTTTTTAAAAACTGTGCATGGCAAATGTGTATACCAAATTGTGTATCTGCGTATGTATGTGCAAGATAACCAGTCTGGAGGTAGAGGATTTACATTTTCCTTCTAATGAGAAATAACAGGCAAGATTGCGTAAGGTTCTGTAAGTTTTCCTTGCAAATTACCACATCTTAAGGGAGTCCCAGCACATGCATAACCAATCTCATGTCATTCCTAAGGCAAGCTAAGGAGAAAGAGTGGGGACAGATGTGACTGGGACGATTGTCATCAAGTACAAGCCAAGAGGTCTAGCAGTTTAGGCTTATCCATCTGGGTTTCCTTCTGTGACCCAACAGAGGCTGCTTAAGACTATATTTAAGAGAAAGAAATTAGCAAAACAAGGAGGTTCTGCAGTGGCCTCCCAGTAAGAGCAGTGGGAATAACCACGCCACACCCCCAGACAAAACCCAGGTTTTACTGAATTAGTTTACAGGACATAGTACCTGAACCCTAGGCAATCATCCAGACTCCTGCTTCTTTGTCACCAGTCAGAGCCACATTTTATTTGGATGGCCCCCTTTAGATGAAAGGGCTGTTGTGTAAGATTCATGTAATTTCCTCCCTTTCTCAGAAGTCCCCAATTTTTCCACTTTCCTTTCATGGATATTTACAACTGTTCTCCATGGGGATTTTGACAGGACATAAACTCAAGGAATGGTTTCTGAGTTCAGCCTGGGTCTTTCCAAACGACTCCCAAAGAACTGTGCCTTACAGCTTCTTGTCTTGTTTTGCTGTTCTCAAGATGCTGAATCACAAAACGTTGTTTTACTTTGAAGCACTGCTGTAGCACCAGGCAGCCTTGTATAATGAATCTCAATACTTAAACACAATGACACATAGATACACAATCACATCAGAGGGGAGCTTTACAGTTTTGTACCACAATCTGTGCTTCCTGACTGCAGGGAAAAAAAGGCAGACCTACAGAAATCCTGAGGAAGGCTTGTATCTTTCTTGGCATAAACCACAGGAATAAGGACACCACTTGTAATTTAATTTCTTGCTTGACTGCATCATTTATTACATTTCCTTGTATTTTTGTATTTGTGTATATTATTTATGTCATTTTTATTCTAAAATGTAGTTATAATAATTCAGTTAGGATGAAAGAAAGATACACCAACTCAACAGTGAATTATACAAACAGGTGCATTCACATGTAGATATAAGCAAGAGATGTTTACCTGCTTAGTGCAAATTTCATGTTGTTTTCATTAGAATTCTCTTTGTGAGGAAGAAAAATAAGGAAGAAATTTTCTCTTTTTAAGAGTGTCAGGTAAATGAGCAGCTGTTGAAGACTGCATCAAGATAAGCATCTAAAAACCTGTATATTTCCCTGATTACACATAGAAGTCAAACTCCAATTCTCATATGCACATACTTAAAAAAACATGCCACTAATACATTGTTGGGGAGAGGTGTCAAAAATATAATTTTAAATGCATTTACTTTTTTAATTCAGCATTTTCAAATGGGAATAGAACAAATAACTGAAATACAATTCTTCTAGAGACTACTTAAAGCTTTCGTTAAGTCAAGAATTCATTCTACCATTTTCTTGTCCTCAAGGGTGTGATGTTTCAGCCCCGTGCCTCAGTTATTCGCCTCCTCTTAGCAGAAGCAAAAAGAGCTGTAGCATTTCACAAATATGCAGTAATTCATGTACAAATACTTGCTAGAACAAACACACAGGATATTTTGCAAGTGTTTATTCTGCAGGGATCTCTGAGCCATCTTGTGATTTCATACATCTTTGAGCTACTTTGGAGGTGAACAAAAATTTGGGCACTGATGGATATTAGGTAGTGCTCTGATATTTTCTACATAATGATAAAGCTAGAAAACAGCACAAGCACTATGCACATCAATATGCAGTTAATACAGGTGTTTGGTTTTTTCCTTAAATTAAGATGCAGCCTGAAAAATACTCTTGATTCATCTCAGCAATTCAGTGCAGTTACTAATTGAAATGCAGAACTACTGCTAATTTATTTGATCCTTTTTCATGCTTAGGGACACACAATCATATAAGAGCCCAAGAAGAGGACAGCATTCTTTGGTGGCGATCACCTCTTGCACTGCTGTGAAAGGCATCCCATTCTGGCTTGTCCACTGAGTTTATCCCTGCTAGTGATGAGCACTCCCCTTAGCTCAGAAATGTCTCACAAAACCAGACACTGCAAGACAAACTGCAGATGCTGCAAACACATGACAGAGTACCGATTCTTTGCAAGACTATGTATTTCATAGGCAAATCACACCCCCAGGGAGAGATGATGGTCCATCTCTGTTAAGGGACTGTAGGCACATATGTTTTCCATCCTGTTAGAAATTAAATCATCTGAGCAGGGTTTTGTGGTGATTAAACAGTGTTGATTTCAGTCCACTATTGTAGTGGAGCAATTTTCTTTATTTTCCTCTGTAGTGATTTAAGAGTTTGCTAAGAGAAGAAAAAGAAATTTGAAAATCTCCATCATTGCTTCCTGCTTGCCTTACTTTATTTTTTTTTTTTTTAGCTAGTATGTTTTGATGCTTTTTTCACCTGTTTTCTGATACTGCTTTCCATCTGCCCCAAACATACTGAGAACCATTTATACACAGAGCAGAGATCTGATTACATTCTTCTTTGGTCTCTCAGTTCTTAGCTCTCTGCTCCAATGACCCTAAATGGATCTGCCAGTCAGTATTGCCAGATGTTTGTTTGAGGTTTACAGATCCATATCTGGAAGTCTGCAGAACAGACTACAACAGATTTTATGTCCACACAGAAGCCATCACCTCTAACATAATCATGAACAATGACATAAATTATGTTCTCTGCTATGCCAAAGGACTCTGAGAAATCACTTTAAGTGTGGGTTGAAAAGGAAAGTATATTGTATCAATAGAACATCTGCCTCCACATTAAAGTTGTTAAAGACTATTTAATTTTGAAATAACAAGTCAGCTAATTCTTCAGAGCATATATGAGATCTGGCATTCAGCCTCCCACACCTGACAAGCAAAAGTTAGAAGGCATTATCACTGTAAACAGCAAAATGTGCAGGCTAGAAGTAATCACACAATTTGTCACTTTAAAGCCCACTTGAAAAGCTCCGGGTTTCTTATTACTACATTATAAACAATTTACCATTCCTAGCTTACTGCTTCAGTTATCTCACTTAAGCTGTTTCCCCTTCTCTGCTCCGTGTTCTTTTGTGGAGTGCAGGATGTGTTCTTCCACCCTGTAAAATTAACCTTACCAGAGAAAAAAAAAACGAATTGTTGTCTGCTTGATTGTCCTTGAGCCAGATCTCAAGGTCACATAAACATTAATGTCAGCAGCAGAGTAGGTGTCCCTGCTGCCTCTGATTTGAGGAACAGGGGTGAAAGTTGTCCTTTCCAGCAGCAAATCATTAGATTAGCTCAGCTGAATTGCAGTACCACAGCTGGAGATGTCAAAGCTGATCTTTAACAAAAAAAGTGCCCCCTGATATGATTCTAGCAGGTTACCACTCATAGATGGTTGCTGGCATCTGCAGTTTCAGTCTGATCAGTTCCAGACAATCACGTGCTCAATTTAAATGCCCATCTGCAAGCCACCTTCTACCTAGCATGTCCTCCTTCTTTTTGCACAGGCTATTCATCTTTCCTTTGTGTGTTAAAGCCAGGAATGTCTGCTTCTGTAGCTTTCTTACCTAAAGCTCTTGTTAGTCTGTCCCTCTGCTTCCATGGAAAATGTTCTATTATGTTCCCTTTTGGGCATTTGTTTTCCTGACACAATCCAGGTAATTTCCAATACTTCAATTCAGCCTCTTTTGTCTGGCTTGCAAGCCTTTCATTCCTAGATCAAAGACTGTCTGAAAATTGGTACTTATTACACAGTATTCATTTTTTTTTATCCCAAAGCCCCCCAAAACAACAAGATAACCAGACAGCCAGCAGCAAAATACCCAAGAAGCAACTAACAAAAGAAAGAAATACAAATCCCAGAGTCTGTGAAAGCACCCAAGGAGGGATTGTCTACTTTGAGCAGGCAGACAAGGACTGACAAGGGGCTACGTTTGAAAGCATAGCCACAGCAGCTCAGACGACTGGAGAAAGTGCCCAGTGAGCAGATTGGACACACATGTGGTGTTAACACTGCTGAGCTGAGCAGTAGGCTGCAAGGGCTGGGCCAGCTGGCACTAACCCGCAGTGCATGATCACCCAGGGGCAGCCCAGTAGCTCCACAAGGAGCTCAGATGTGCGCAGTGTGGGCTTCTGGGGCTGTAGTGGGAGCTGACATGTTTGGGCAGTGGGAACTTGCTTTTCTGGGCAGTTCACGGGCATGTGATGACAAGGGGGAATGGCTTTAAACCAGAGGAGAGATTTAGACTAGACATTAGGAAAAAATTCTCCATTGTGAGGGTGGTGAGGCTGTTGAACAGGTTGCCCAGAGAGCCTGTGGCTGCCCCATTTCTGGAAGTGTTAAAGGCCAGGTTGGACAGGGCTTTGAGCAGCCTGGTCTACTGGAAGGTGCACCTCCCCATGGCAGGGGGACTGGAACTAAGTGTAACTTTAAGGCCCCTTCCAAAGCAAACCATTATATGATTCTCTGACACAGACTTCCATGGGATACAAAGTTCCAAAGCATCTTTATTCTCCCCAGTCAGTGAGTAGTCCTTTCTCCTTTACTGTCTCATATCCTCTGAAACATAAATGTGTTTCTTAATCCTTAGGGTTATATGTGTTAACTCAAAAAATCTCTCCTGCCACCATCCTGGGCAGCAAAGAGATTTGCCTGTGGCCACTTTGGGCTATCATTGACTGTAAATTCACAAAAGCTCTAAACTGCCCTAAGCTAGAATTGACACACAAAGCCTTCCTTTACCCCATGCTGTCACTTCACATAGGCAGGGACAAGAGCCTAGACATCCATGCTGTGAACTGGAGCAGGGAACTGATAGTATTTTTTTTATTCCCTTTCTTTTTCTGGCCTGGCTGATTAGCCATTCCTGACATTCCCTGTCAGTTGATTGATCAGTTACACCAAGGTTTTCGTTGGCACAGAGGGACAGGCAGAGCAGCAGGAGCGAGCAGGCAGGGAGGCTGTAGTGCTCCTCTGGGTGCACAGCTGGTGTTCCTGATAACTCTTTGTGACCTGAAGTGTGGCCTTAGCTGCACTGCCCCGACTATGCAGCTCCAAGCTGTGTCTCTCTGGGCATCCTTCTGGGACTATGTTCTCCTTGGTGACCGTGATCCTTCAGCAGATACTTACAACACAGATTGCATGCTGTGAAATCCCTCCTGCTCCTTAGACCTCCACTGATGATAATTACCTGTATGTCTCACTCTTCCTGGCAAGCATGAATGACCCTGTATCCTCCTACTTGCAGTGCTCTTTGCTCCACAGCTCTTAATGATTTCTTTGTCTCCAAATATGGCCACTGCACTGCTGATTAGCATAATTAAGTTAAAAGTCAGAGCAATTACTTCCAACTGTCGCTTAGTCTGGAATTCAGGACTTGTGTTTTAAAAGTAAATTTGCACTGAAAACCTGTGCATCTTCCCAAGTTCATCTACTGACTTAGTATTATATTGCAGAAATCTTTTGCCACATAGGTCCTGGCTCATACAAAAGGTATTGAAAATTCAGCTCCTCCTCCCAGGATATGGGAGGATATGGCCTTGCTTCTTTTTATGTAGATATCTTTTGATTCAGCCATGACAACCATACATAAAACCTGACCTTTCAAGGACAGAAACATCAGAAGATGAACATGCTTCTGCCTAGAAAGGTGCTGGATCTAAAGGAGTAAGAGGATTTGGGTTGATTTGAGTTGAGCACTTTAGAACGGCATCAGAACCAGTTGACCTGGTTCTACATACAAAGTATGCTTACCTCCTCAGTCACCTTCCAGACTGCCAGAGGGTTGTAGAGGTGAAAAACAGGCAAGAAATTTTGTGGTGTTGCTGAGCTGCTCCTTGGGAGTGCAGAGGACAGTCAGTGTGAATGCTGGAGTAGGAACTCCTGTAGGATGTGATGGCAGTGTGCCACAGAGTACATGGCACAAGGATCCTCTTTTCCTGTGTTAGAGCTAGGAGTTATATGTAAGTTCTTAAAAACTCCGGGATGATTCAGGGCTATCACTCTAAGTTTCAGCATTATGCTGAAATAATTCACTTCTCTTGAATTTTCTTTTGAATTTTCTCCTCACCTTGCTTTCTTCTAAATGTTATTGATGGTCAGTTGTTTCAGTTTGGATTGTATAAAATCTGGGGCTGTGCTTTTCTATGTTTTTGACTGTGTGGAATGTGAAAGCTTTTCATACAGCTTGGACAATGTCTGGTTTAGAAGATCTTTGACTGTGGCTTCAAATGACAGCAACACAATGTCCTGTGCTTCAGTCATTTTAGACACCAGACAGATTCATTCAATTTGTGTCAGTCTGGGGAGTCTGGTTGAACAGGGAGAGTAATTCCAGAGCAGAAGGTGAACATTTCTAGTTTCACCTCTGCTCAGATATAAATCACTACAGATACCAATTTACACTTTCCTACATTCCTGGCACAGCTGTTTGCCTCATGGGATGATTCATTTACACTTAAGATTAAAAATAGTGGCAAAAGTGACTATTCCCTCAGATCCTTTATAATCCTCACTGCAGATTTCAACAGGCCTGTTACCTACCCTGTTCTGAAGGACTGGATAGAAGCATTTTTCTGCTTCAAAGAACATGAAGTAAAGCAATTAAACCACTTCTTTCAGGAACTCTCTGCAATGCCACCCTGCTTCCTCTGCCAGACTCCCTGTTACTTCACCCAAGGGTTCATTAGAAAGCAGTTCAGACACTTTCATGATGGCATGCCAACTCCTTGTTCAAATGCACAGAAGATCTATCCTGCCTCTGGGCTTAGGATACAAATAACCACTCAGCAGGAACTATCCTTGAGACGACTCCCCCAAAAATGACCCCTTAAAGCTCATATTGTAAAGATGGGCAGACTATGTGATTTTTTTCGTAACCAGAGAAATGTATGTGAAGTGCCATCACTGCCTGCAAAGCTGATAGGGAAAAGCATCACAATTGTCACAAATAAAAATAGAATTAAAAAAAAAAGAGAGGTACAGAAATCTGGGCATTAATTCCGAGTTAAGGGCTCTGCAGTATTAGCACAGATTACTAGTAAGACAAAGCAAGTCTACAGGGACATTTCAAATGGAATGCTTCAAAAACATTAATTATCATTTATCATTATTTATGCAGTTGACAATGATTTGACAATTGCAAAATAATTCACTGTGTAATCAACACATGCACTACATTTCCCATAACATTATAAATCTAAATGTCACTATAAATCCAAATTCTACTGAAACATGAACCTTGAGGTTTAGAGCTGATTTCTGTAGTGTATATGCTGTATATCACACATGGGAATTGCTCTTGACCTTGACCAAAAGTCAGACTGCTGCTTTGATGGAGCTTGGCAGTGTTTTAACAGCCTCCCACAGAATGCAAACCAGTGAGGCATTTGAGGGATGCATACTCTATTGTATCTGTGTTTGATTTTGGCTGAGGAGCACAACTGCAGCCCACAGTAAGAAAAGAGTTTACTGTATTTTGAACACGTTAGGAAGCATTTTGGACTGCCTGAGGAAGTAGGCTTTTTTCTTTCTTTCACATAGGAAGATTTCATAACAAGGCCTACAGATTCTCAAAGCTTGGAGAGCAAACTGCTCTGAACTCACTCCAGGAGTATATCTGAGTAAGAAGAAATACAAGGGAGGGGAGCAAGAGATGCAACTTAGTAAGCCAGAAGAGACAGCAAACCACAGTAGCTGGTGGATGATAGCTGGCAAAGCCAGTTGACTCAGAAAAATCCAGGTCCTAAGCAGTGATCCGAAACAAAAGTCTTCCACATTTTCCAGGGTCCCTGAGCAATGCTCTTCATGGTGGTGTGCCTTCTATTGTACATACAGCACTGCATGCGTGCAAAATACATTTAGAACTGGATTTTTTCTCTCTGAAAATCAACTACATGTTGCTACTTGTTTTGTAAAATTAGCTCCTGTGGACTGAATAAGCTACTAATTTCTAACTTTTAAAAAAGCAAGAATGTAAAGTAAAAAGCTCTTATTCTGTCAATAGATGAAGAAATCAGGAGGCCTATAGAAGCGTTGGATATTCTATATAATCAAAAGCTTAATAATCTCTGTAACTTTAATAGGGTGTGCATGGTAGCTAAGTTTGTAATTATAATTGCCTCTAAACTGTCAAACCTCAGAGATCTCATTACACCTAGTAAAGAATTCGAGGAGCTTCAAAGTGAGTAAATTTACAAAATTGCTCAGCAGTGTCTTATTTGTGTTTTATTCATAATAGTTCACAAGTCATCTCAAGGCATCTACCTCTCCAAAATGGGTATGCATGTATTCTGTGTACATCATGCTGTGCTCCTGTGCTTTAGTATGTGGTGAGAAGAATGGCTTGTTTGGCTCATAAGCAGCTGTACTGAATATGTAGTACATGCGCATATCATCCATGAATCTGCTGTTTTGAGGTAAACAGAAGTCTAGCAAGCATGCACTATGATTGTTTAATGGGGAGAAATGCTGAATTTTGATTTGCATTTTATTTGCAATACAATGACAATTTTGTTTTGCAGAAATTCATTGATACATTCCATGTGCAAAATTACCTGAGATTCTTGTCAAAACACGCTTGTGTGTGTATACATTTTTATTGATTCTGAGGAAGGCAAATGAGAGTTTGCATCCACTTGATAGGATAAGGAAAAGGTGAAAAATAAAGTGGAATTTGTCTTACATTAGTGGCCAAAATCACAATCTGCAATCTCTTTTTGAATTACCCCTGCAGACAGTGCATCAAGGAGACTATTCATTCTGCATCTGCCTCAATAAAGCCAATGTTTCCTTGAAAAAAGAGAAGCACATATAGTGAAATTACATATAATGAAAGCTAGTGACTATTCAGCTACAGCTCAGAAGTAAAAGAAAAAAATAGGAAATCAGGAAGAACAAACTTCAGTACCAAAACCTTTTGGCAATACTACTGTAAGTAAGATGAGAAAGGCAGATGCACCTTTTTCATCATTTCATTCTCCATTGGGAATACCAGGGGAGAAATCCCTTTGACACCTAGGTTCACATCTGCCCTTGCAGTCTGGTGTGTAAAGTGCATCAGGGCTCAGCAAGGAAGCAGGAATGAATACCATGAACCTATTTTAAACAGTAGTATGCTAGAATCAAGGAGAAGTCTATGTGGAAATTGAGGTAGCAAGAGGAGAAAAGATGGAAAAGCCCACAGTGGCCCTTAGGCATAGGTCAGGGACAGGCACCCTATTGAGTGGTATAGCCACCATGTGTGCACATGTGTATAACCACTCACTGGGTGTCTTTTTCTTTTCAATCTTCAGGAAGAGGCAGCCAGAGTTCTCGCCCACCAGCCAGTGTCCGTCGGCACATGTGCAGCTTTGAAAAATCCCACACTGCAGTGAATGTGTAAGAGAAGCTGCATGACAAAGAGTGGTTTTACCCCTTGCTTTCTCTTTCTCATTGGTTTATCATGTCTAATGGTGGGACAAATGTGTTGCATGCCATCAAAAATGGGAAATTTGCTTATGTCCCCTGTTTTGCACAAAGCCTTATTCTGATTGTCCAGATGTGATGAAGAGGACACTGAATATATTTTTTTCAGCCTGTTTTTTTTAATACTTCAATTTTATTTGTAAATTCCTACATCTTTGCAAATACATCTTTTTTTTTTTTTTAACATACTAATTTTATCTTCTTTTTCCATTCAGCCTTTATTTTTTCTTACAGTTTTTCATGGAGATGATATTATCCTGCATGCTTTAAACAATCTAGTGGCTGTCTCACTGCAAGACACCTTTGTTGTGCACAGTTCTTGCTAACTGTGCTTGTTAGTGAACTGCTGCTGCAGAGCCAGCAGAGGGAACACAGAAAACACTGGTTTGGTGGAATTTGCAGAACAGGGAAATTGCAAGCAGGAACATGTAAATAAACCCATCAGAATCTGACCTAAGAACAGTAGCCCTAAAGTATCTGAGCAGTATCAGAGAAATTTTCCTGATATAATTACTGAAAGATGTTCAGATTCCGCATATTCCTTGCTCAGTGTACAACCGCAAAATTCAGCTTTTCAGAAACAAGAAGTGCGAATACTGCCCCCTCTGAGCACAAACCCTGTGGGGAAAAACGTGCTAGCTGTTGTAGAAGCAGAAAGGCCTTGCCTCATTTCTTCCAGTAGGGATTTATGCTTGTTTCCGTCCGATAAACTGCAGATGTGAAACAGTCCTGCTCCCTGCCTCAGGGAAGGTTGTGCAGCGATGAGGAGGAAAGCTGCCTGGGATCCACTGGCACAGCATTTTGAGCAGCAAGGTATTCTCTACAGCCAGAGATTCTGTGTAGCTCCTCTAATCAGCAACAAAGCATTCTAGCTCTATGTCTCTGACAGCCTATGCTATTTGTGGACATGTAGCAATGATCCTAATTCAATCAAATATGCCACTGTGATTAACAGATCAGAAGAAATGCATACAGTGCATCATGTATTTGTAGTGTTTTTTACAGGGCCTGTGCAGCAACCATTTGCCACCCTGAAAGGTGAACTTTACAAAGGCAGTGTAAAGAGCAATATAAACATTTTGTTATTAGCCTCCAGTCTGACAACCATATGCCCTTCTTTTCTGATCTGGAACAAGTGCTACAGATTCCTGGGGCATAGATAGCCAGTTGCCTGTCTGGAAACACCAATGATCAAATAGGAGTCCAACGCAGGTTATACCTTTAGGAGGCGAAGGTGAATGCAACAACAGATTATATTCAAAACGCATGGGCACAAGCTCTAAAGCTCCTGAGCAGTGGCAAGGCTGAGTTTACTGCTTTTTGCATGACAATGCTTGGGATTTTTTTTTTTTTTCAGTTTGGAAAAGAAATCCTCATCCACATGAGCTCCTGGGAAACACCTCTGGTGGGATCCAACTGGTCAATGGGGCTTCAAATGCTTGTGGCAGCTGCAGATAAGAAAAGCAGCAGAGGTTTTCAGAGCTGCTGAGCATGGAGCTTGCTTGCACCCCTGCCCCACAAGCTTCCCTCTCCCTCCAGCCAGGTCTGATGCTTTCAGAGTCCTGGCAGCACTGTGCTGTGGCCAAGAGAAGGGGGAATCCTGCATCAGCAACCATCTGCCTGAGATCCCTGTGGCAGCCCAGCCCAGACTGAGCAGTAGGCGTGTGTCCATCATATCACCAGCTGCCCATCACCACTGCCTGGCCTCATGCCTGAGGGTCAGTCTCCAGAACTGCAGAACTGAAGCAGTTTGTGAGTCTGATTTTTTTCCTGAGGAAAATCCAGATGTTGTCTCCATTCTCTCTATGATCCTGGAGACGTTCAGAAATGCAGAATCATGAAAATATAGAATCATACATATTTTTTATCATATTAAAAAAAATCAGAAACATCAGCTTTGCATTTCAGGGTTCTTTTCTTCTGAAGCTGCACGTTTGTTACCATAGAAACTTTGAGATACACCCAGAAAACCCACAGGCTGTACTGGCTGCTTTATCTTCTGCAGCATATTAGGGAGAGCTGTACATTACAAACGAGGAACCTCATGACTAAGCTTCCTGTGGCAGCTGGGTTAAGCTTGCATCCAAAATGCTGGCATGTTAAGGCATTTCTGATGGTTCTTCAAGCACTGTTTAAATTGCTGGGAGTTTATTTCATTCTCAAGTATATGAAAGAATGACAAGTTAGAGTGGGAGAAAGATCTCATTGACCACTGACTCTGCAAGGGCTGCACACTTTTTGGCAGCAAATATCCAGAGCAGCAGGCTTTTACCAGCTCATTATTAATTTGTTGCTGCTCTGATACTGCTATTGACTATGAAATAGTCTGAATTTTTAGTATAATTTGTCCTTTTGTGATTTCATCGAGGGCTCTCACTTGTGCATCTATATGCTACGTAAAATACCTTCCAGACTCAGTGCTAGCGCCTTGCAAATGTTTGAAATCAAACAATATATTCATCTATTTTAGCTTTCTCTCATGCACTCTCTTCTCTGTCTTGGATGCTGGTTTTCGTTTTTGTTGCTGTTCTGTACACAGCTTCTAGTTTGTCAGTATCTTTCTGGCAAAAACATGGTGCCCCAAATCATTTTCCATCCGAATCACAGAGGATTTCAGAAAGCAAGGAAAAAACTCCATCCATCTTAATTACTATTAAACTGCAATCATAGGAAGGACCTCCTAACCTCTGTAGCACTGTGTGGTGCTTTTGAGCAGAGAACACAGAATTCATGGCTATTTTTACGGTTTTATTTTATTCAAAGCTCATTAATTTGCTTTTCTTATTCAACAGCAGCTCTAGATCTTTTTCCATGGCACTTCTTTTGCTACAATGTGTTTTGAAGGTTGTTGATCTTCACAGCCTTTCAGTCCTACAGATTATTTTGTCTTAGTTTCACCCACCTACACTTTCCCTAAATTAATTTCATTCTATCATTTTCTTCCTGTGTTCATAAGCTTTCCGGGTCCCTTTGCTCAAAACACTGTAATTTTCAGTTTTCACATGCTATTAGCTGTGCTCCTTTTTGATCCAATCTGAATAAACGCTTCAGTTCAAGTATTGTCATTGTGCGCACTCTCATGTATATTGATTCAAATGTGCAGCATGAGACACATCTTCAGATAATACATATGTGCTTCCCCATTGATATCAGAGCATTTATGATGATTTGCACCATGCTTTCTCTGTGCGCTAACTTTAAAATCTTTTAAAAAAGTTACAAAGGTGATCCAGTAGGATGTATCCATTCTGAATAATTGGTGGAGTTTACTTAATAACAAACAGATTTAAAAACTATTCTCTAGTAAAAACGTTTTCTAATTTCACTTTGATTTGCAGGTTTCTGATCTTCATTAGTTGAACACTGAAAGAATCTGCTTGCTGTTTGTGACTGTTCATTGTCATGATCTTTGTATTATCTATTGGAATAATTTGTTTTCTCTAAGCAACACAGTAGTAGCTATTTGATATTTTTTTCAAAATACTTAAAGACTGGAGTGGTGAATCAAAGCTTCTTTGCTAGTAATTGGATAAATGACTGAAATGTGCCATAGCTTCTCTATTTCACATGATACTGAAATTTTATAGCAGTAATTATAATGCCTTTATAATGCTGCCCTTTATAAACATTGCCAGCATAATATTCTTTGTTGAGCTAGGCAAGTTAGATCTGTGGTACATGCTAAAGTTGCAGGACTTCAGACATGTTGAAGCATTACATTTAATGCCCAAGTGGCCTTACTGAAATGGAGACAATAGAAAAGACCTTACGGATATCAGCAAAGCATCTGCAACATGCTGCAGTGCAAGTACTAGTATGAAATTTAAAGTTTGTTTTCTTGGGTCCTAAGAACAGTGAGGCTGCAGCAGGACAGAGCTTTTCTCAGGCTCATTACTGCTTCTTATGTGACTGCAGGGTTGGAGAAAACTTGTGGATGGCTAACTGCCATTTTGTGGGCAAGATAGAAATTCCTCTCCTGGCTTCCCTAGGATGGTATCCATCAACAACTGCTGTTTGGGCTGGGAAAGGTTTTGACCAATGCACAGGGGCTTGGGATGATGGCTTTTGTTTGTTTTCTTTGCTTTAACCTCATCAGGGCACATACCACTCTGTTTAACTATTTCCTGTGGTACCAATTAGAGATTGTTATGCCTAAAATTTTCAAGACAAAAAAGACAAGGGTTCAGAGATGAGAACTGAGAGTTCATCTAATTCTCCATGACCAGGCATGTCCAATAGCTGGGCAGGGGTATTTTGGGCTACAGCCTCAGATCTGGGTACACCATCTCTTTTAAAGACTTTCTGCAAGTAACTATTCAGGACTGAAGATGTTTTTCAGCTTGCTTAGTGTCTATAATCATAAGCTGAAAGTAACTGGAAATGACTGCCCCAGAGTCATGCAAAGGTATGTTGTAAAGATCGATGCATGTATTAAAAAAAACACTTTGAATTACAAAAAAAAGCATCAGATCCAGTCATGGAATTAATGAAAATTCACACAAGAAATATACTTACGCCTATTTCCCCAAAATACAGAAATCCTTGACAAAACTGTGGTGAAAATTAAGAAACAGCATTTAAACTCAATGAATGCCATTGTTGGCTATAGAGAAAAAGTAAACCCATCTTATGTAGGAAATCCAAAAACCTGTCTGAACTAGATGTGAAGATTTGAAGAAATAGCACTTGGAGTGCTACACTGCGTATACACAACTACAAACCTTAAGATCCCTTGAGGCTCCAAGTTCACTTCTAGGCAGCAAGTGTGAAATCTATGGGAAATTGCATAAAGAAAAGAGAAAGCTAGGAAAGGCAAATAAATATGTAATGGACATGAAATAGTCTCACCTGGTCACATGCAATTAAACATCATGATTTCAACACCTCAGCTGTGATCACGTTTGATGCCCTCTTCTGCCTTTGTGTAAAAAATCATCCCTTCTCCCATTATATCAGGCAGTTTATTTTGATCTTCACCCTCTCCCATGGATGCTTCCTTCAAAAAAGATGACAGTCACTTGGCAAATGGTGACCATGCATCCCACATGCAGTCAGGATTGTTGTCATCACTTTGCACAAGCGTCAGATTCCTGTCTCACTGAGACTCAGTTAAGGTCTGAGCTTTTCCAGCCCCATCTTCACTTTTTGTCTAAAAGTCAATTAACGCTGTTCAAGGTGGCTGGTGTTTGTTCGAGCATAACAAGCCTTTTTCTTGCATATTAATTCTGCCCAAATATGTCAATGTCAGTGTCCCTCCGTACCAGTTGCCCAGCAAGACAGAACAGGGGTATTTCTAAGACGGTCTTGTCACTCTGTCTCAAACATGATATATTTACAGGCTAATGGTGCATGGATACAGCACATCGAAGGAAAGAGCTGGAAAGAGACTAAGGAAAACAGTAACAGAAAAGAGAGATTTCCCGGTGGAAATTGCCAGACTGACCCCACAGAGAGCCACTGCGGCTCAAAAGCTGCTTGTCACAAAGCCATCAGGGTCATGAGGAATAAGGTCTGTCCGGCAAGCAGAGGCAAGGTGCTTTGGTAGCACCAGCCTTCTCCAGTAATAGACAAATCCTGGTTAAGTGGTTTGACATGTTTGGGTATTGCAGTCCCAGCGTAGTTTAAGTATGCTCATTGACTTGGGCTTGCTTAAGTACATAAAGGAGAGTGCTACAGAATAAAGAAGTCAGAAGAGCAGAATTTGAGAGTGAGGGGAAGGAAAATTAACTGAACAGGAGAAGAACTGAAGACAGAGGTAGTGAGTTCCTTAAAATAGCAATGCTTGCCTTTGATGTAAAATACAAAATCTTGGGAACAAAATGAGATAGAGACTAAACAGATGGTGTGAAGAGAGATTCAAAAGTGAGATGATGCACTGTAGCTAGATATAAAGAAATAGATGATACAGAAGTGGACTTAGCATAAGAGACAGCAGATTATCATCATGGTTTGGTTTGTTTTTTGGTTTTGGTTTCTTTAATTTTTTTTTCCAGAAAAGCCCTTTGCAGTATTTGTAAGCTCTAGCATCAGCAACATACAATATGAGACCACTTGACTTATTTTCCTCTCTACAAAAAAAGACTTGTTTTGAAGTTAAAGCAGACAAATGTGTTCCTGTATGAAGAGTTTGTAGATGTTGATATGTTAAAATATTACTGTAAAAATCTTTCACGCCCAACAGTTACATTCATTTGCTTATCTCTATAGCACTTCAAAACAATGTCATACCACAACTCATTTTGATCAAAACAGGAGTGTTTTTAAACCTTCATTCTTATATTTTCATTGATCGGAATAATATAGAGGTTTCATTCTTCAACTGGGAACTTGCTGTTTTTCTCTGTAGATTAAAGATCTAAATACAAACTGCTCCAGGTCATACCAATTATATGTTTTGGGGGATTATGAATTTTTTAGATGGGCCCTTTCCTGTGAGCCAGTTCCCACAGAAGTGGTGAGTCTCAGGTCCAGTGTTTAGAGTCTGGAGTTGGAGATGAACTTCTCAGCTTGGATCCATCGCAGATTCTTTTTTTCTCCAGGAATATTTACTGTGCAGGTGGAAAGTGCCACATTGCCACATACACTTCTTTTCCATTTTGCCAGATTACATTATCTATGTTGTATCAGTTTCTTCAGGAGTCTTTTGATATTTTTATTTTTTCTTTTACAAAATTCAACTGGTAATTATTTACTCCTTGAAAAAAAGAGAAGCACAGGAGTCTGAGCAAGGAAAAACAGAATACTTAGAGCAATACTGCAGGCTGCATGCGAGGGGAGCAGTCACCCTTGATGCGTGCAGTAGCAGGAGACAGCACGGCTGTGCCAGCCTCCCACCCGGATTGCCTCCCACCTGCACTGAAATCACAGGGTCTGAAATTTAATCCTTTGTTTACTTCTGCCTATTGAGGGACAGAACCCTGAGATAAGGCTTCTTCGCATAAATCATCTCAGAATTTCTCTCACTCTCTGGTTTCCACCCAGGTATATTTATGTGTATTATAATTTCTGAATGTTTTCTCCTGCCCAACCTGCAATTAAACAATTGTTTGGTCTTCTTAAGTACCGCTCAGCTTCCTGTCCCACCAAGCTGCTAATGAGGTATCACTCTGCTTAAAGTGCTGCTCCCTGCAAAGGTACAGGGAAGTGCAAAAGAACTACAGTTCCTCAGGGACAGACCTGGCCCTCAGGTCCTCACTCAGCCAAACAGCCCAGAGTTTTGATGGGATCCAGCCAGCATGCAGTCGGAGAGCACAATTGTGTCGCTGCTTGTTCCTCCACCCACACAGACCAACTGTTCTCAGTGCCACCATTTTATCCTGGTTTGTAAATATTAGTTGCTCAGGAAACACTGTGTTTGCCTCCTACCTGATGGAGGCCCTGGGAGTCCTTCGTTTCTGTAATAGCTAATCTGTTCTGAAGTGCAAAGTGGGGACAGGGAATAAAAGGGACAGGAGGAGTTAGCAGCAATTCTTCTCTCTACCCAGAGTTCCAAAGGCAGTGGCTTTGTGTTGTTGTTCTTCTAACAGTATGGAAATGTTTCTTATAAGCTGTAAATGAGGCTTTGTCCTGGGTTCTTAATGAACCCAGTGCTTTCTTAATGAAAGCACTTCCTATGACTTTTTTTCCTTTTTTTTTTTCTTCTCCCTGCAAAGTAGGGTTAACAAACCTAGATGTAGCCAGCCCTCCCAGAGTCCTTTCCACAGGCTAGGCTTCCCAGGCTGGCTATAGAGTGGGTAACCAGCATGGAGTAATTGTGTTTGGATGTAAATTACAGTAATTGTTGCTGTTAAAAGTCACCATTGTTTCTGGGAGGAGATAAAAAACTGGAGGGGGGAGGCTTATTAATGAGGCAAAGCAATCAGTACTTTTGTAAGCTTGTTTGTTATATTGCCTATGTCTGCGTAATGTAAATGAAAATAAATCCATCTTTATTTTATTCATAGTTCTAATGGAAAGTCTGTGTCATGGTCTGAACCAGGTGGAAGACAAGCTCTCCAGGGAGAACACACTTGGCACAGACTCTCAGTGCATTTGAAGAACCAGGAGACAGGGTGCAATCAGACAGCGGTAATCAAACCCCTAACTAAAAGCTACCATGGCCAAAGCAAGAGCCTGACTTTTACTGACATCAGCAGTAAGACTCTGTGCAATGTGGTGGAGGAAGAAAACAGAGAGCCTGTTCGCCTCAACCAGCCTAGCAGCCCCTCCATGGTGGTGCACAGGCGGGTGGCGACGACCCCTCCACTGCAGGACACAGCAGAGGAGACCCACCTTTTTCTGCCTGAGCAGTCGCCCAAGACTCTGCCTCTGCAGCCACGGTTTCTCATGGACCAGCTGCAAGGAGTGGTCAACAAGATTGCCACCGGCATTCCCGACTTCAATGCTGTCCTCCCCACGGCTGGCTCTGGGAATGGCGTGCGGCCCCCATACCAGCCCCCTCCACCACAGCAGCCATCCCTATCCCCTTTCCCGGTGGCTGCCTTCAGCGAGGAGCCCCTGTCTCCCCCAGCTGAGGAAGCGGAGAGCGAGAAGCTCATTCAGGGATACGGCTACGAGAAGAACCCAGAGGAGGAGGAGGACAAGGAGCTGGTGACCAACAGACTGACTCTGGAAGACTCTCCAGCACTGACACCCCCATCCCCATTCCGGGATTCGGTGGTTTCAGGCAGCTCTGTGCCCAGCTCCCCCGTCTCGGAGTCGGTGCTCTGCACACCCCCAGATGTGACCTATGCCTCTGTCATCCTGCGGGATTATAAGCAAAGCTCGTCCACCCTGTAGACACTGCAAGAGGCAAGAGGAGAAGGACTTTGGCAGCTGCCATTGGGAGGTCCTGGGTAGACATGTCTCCAAGGGCTGGAGGGAGAATGCGCAGAGAGCAGAGTCACACATGACAGGGCAAAAACTTCATCCTGCACTTAAATAATTAAAAAGACGCAAAAAGAAAAAAAAATCCATTCTGAGGGCTCAACATTCTCTAGCTGTTAAAACTGAAAATATTGTACTTTGAGGAAAATGATAGGAAACAATAACAAAGCACAAACCTAAGAGACAACTTTCTATAGCAAAAAATGAATAAACACACACGAAAAAATATCACACTTAGAGACACCTTCTCTTGGCAATGTTTGAAAAGGACTCTGGGAAGTGTGACCTGAAGAAGTCATTAGCACATCTCATGACTGCTGCCTGTCTGCTACAGGAGCAACACACCCAGGAGCTGGAAGGGCAGAGTGTGGTGAAGAGGAGCGAAGCTACTTGTATATGAGACATACAGGCATGAATATTTTTTCCTGGTTTCTGTAGGTGGTATAACTGCATGACATGTTTGGGGGAGAGGACCTGAGATAATGTGAAAGCACATGGCTCTTACTGACTTTTGTCTGAAGAATTTGTTCTTCATACTAGGCTGCTTTTTGGGGAATCTGGGCTTTTTTAACTATGACTGTGAACAGAGCGAGAACTATGATCAAGTTAAGGCTCAAGAGGTTTCTGAAGAAAGCTTTTGCTATAATATGATAAGGACTTAGAAAAACTGCCCTTTTAAATAAGATTGCAAACCATGTGGCTAAACTGTTACAAAACACTTCCTGTAGCAGAACAGTATTTATTGACTAAGTTTTCATAATGCAACATATTTGCCGTGTGATTACATCTTTCCTTTGTGTTACTTTGGAATCAAATACATTTGAAATAGCTGTATACTTAGAGCAACAACTATTACTCTGAAGGAAAGGCAATTCCATACCAGGGTTAGTCAGTCTTGAAGCAAGAGAGTGAGAGTACATTTGTGTTTCTGTATGCGTGTGTACAGTATGCGTGAAGTGTAACGTCCAGTAACTACCACTTGAAGATTGTCTTATATACTATGAATATTTTTATGTTTAAATCATGTTTTATATCACATTGTTACAAATATTCAATAGAACTTTGAAGGTTTGTATGCTGTGCTAACATATTTTTTTTTCATATACAAGCTGAAACAATTGCTACCCTTAAAATAGGGTGCTTTGTTTTGCAGGTATTTTATGAAGTAGACATACAGTATTAATAACCAGTGCATTGAGAACTTGTTATTTTACATGTTTGCAGCAAGTGTGTTTATGAAAAAAAAAAGAGAAAACACAAAAAACTGATATAGAAATCTTGCACATGCCAGTATAAAGGTGAGACAGGAAGAGTAATTCAACTATTCTATTCCTTCAGATAATTTAAAATAAAAATATGTCCAGACAGAAAATTTTATCAGTGCTTAATGTGTGCATAAATTCCAATGTTTTTTCTATAGACAGTTCTTTTAATCTCTTTATGATGTTTAGTTGCATGTTCTTTCCATATGCTTTCACATCTTCTATTTAATATACAATATTGTATCTTAAGGGTCACTTCTAGGCAGCTGTAGTTCTGTCATTCATTCCTCCTCCTCTACTCTCATGTGTTTCTTAGAGATGGGCCTAATCCAAAGCTCCCTAGTAGCCAGCATGTTCAAAGTCCAGGCCTAATTGCTACAGCTTGAACTTAATTATACTTATCATTACCCTAATTATAAATGTATATATTATACATAAGCAGGGCAGGTTTTTAGCTGCAATGAGCTTTGGTTGTGCTGTTCAATTTAGATGAGGGTATGTCCCAGAGTTCTACATTTCATTTCCAAAGATATTTTTAAGGAATCTCTTCATGTTAACCTAGTTGTAGAACCTGATTTTAATCATGCTTCTTGTGAATGTCATACCAGGGTTTTTCTGAATTCAGCCTATTTCTACTAATTTTCTTTCTTTTCACATGAATTTAAAGAAATCCTGTTGCCAGTCATCAGTTCCTCCCAAGATCCAAATCTCTTTCTTTTCCTTTAATTATACAGTAGTGGTATTCAAAGGCCTGGTTGGTGCTCAAAACCAGATAGAATCTTTTTTGTCTCATCCTCTTTTCATGGTGTTTGCTCCTTTCACTATTACTAGTGGCCAATTGCTATCATTATGGAAAGCATGTGGAAAGCTTGAAATTATTTTGCCCAAAGAGATGGTCTTTGTCAGTAGATTGACATCTTTATAATGAACTAAAGACAATCGAGAGTCATTTGCTCGATTTTTGGCTGCTCAGCTTTTAGGAGGATATTTTTTGTTGTTGCTTCTGTTTAAGAATTTAAAAATGCTGATTACTTATTAAAACAATGAGAAAAATCTTATTTTCTTTGCTGATCACCACACTGGCAATGATTTTATCTTCTTGTAATCTTAGTATAAGATTTGTTGTGCTGGTTCCAAAACTACACATTGTTAGTAAGCACAGAACTGGTACAGGAAGCTGGTCTTTGAAGAAATTAGGTAGATAAGAAAAAGAAACATAATAGGTTTGCATACATGGGGAGACAGCAATGTGGCAAGGTACTATATTGTTCTCATACGCGTCTGTTTTGGACATATTAAGCACTGATTTTATTTACTGCAATGTAATTATATCATGAGTAGTTTACTTGAAATTCAGTATATTAGCTTTTAGTTTGTAAGTGTTAAAACTGGAAACATACACATACGTAAATATATCTAAAGAGCAAGAACTCACCTGCTGTATGTAGTTGTATGAGCTATGAAGCTTCCTGTAAAAGTTCTTTCTTTTAGTCTGTCAGATGCTTGATAAAAACTGCCTTTTTGTCAAACTGATCTTGAAAATGCTGTAAAATAAATATTTTCTATTTATTATTTAAAAATAGAATGTCAAGATTGATAATTTTTGCTTTCAAAATGGAAAAATAGTCATGTCTAGCAATTAATTGTTCCACGGCTTTTCAGATTCATGTATGAGAGATATTGGGATGCTCAAATTGAGATAGGTATTGATTAGATTGTGGTGTATGGGTGAGATGGTGAAGGGTTGGAGGATTTTTGTTTAGAAAACAAATCCCAGCTTTTTTGCTTCCTAATAAAAACCAGGAGCACCGTATGTATGCATTAAGGCAGACATGTTGTAGAAGAGAATTTGATGGGAAATGACAAGAAATTTTGCTTCCCAAGGACATGGGTAACACCAGCCCTTCGCTGGAAATACTTCATGTGTTTGTGAGATGTCAGCTTCTTCCATTATGGAAACTCAAATATGATTTTTGGCAGCTACAAGTAATAGGCATTGATCCATCCCAGGCATCTTCTGTCTCCTTCCTTTACTGCCTCTGCATAGAGCAAAGTACTGGGTTTCTTGCCTCCATTTCTGCAACTTACAAACACTGACTTTCTGGTGACTCTGGAACTGCTGCGTGCTTCAGCTCAGGGCTCAGTAAGGTGAGAGTATTAATGCTTTCTCTAGAGCCCTGCTGAGATTTTCAGATCCAAGTGGCACTAAAGATAGAAAATCTAGCTCTTTTTCTCTTTATACTTGTGAATAGGCTTGCTTCTAGGGGCTCCTTAGTTTGGGTCTGGCCTTGCAAAAGCCCACGTCTGAGGAGCCAGTCTGCCTACAAGTACTGCACTGGTGGAGTACAGACAAGGACCTTACGCTCAGCAGTAAGTACCAAAGATTCAAAAGATTGGTCTCTTTGCCTGTAGAGGTTGTTTTGGTTTTGTTTTGGGGTGGATTTCTTTGGGGTTTTTGGGTAATGGGGTTGTGTTTTGGTGGTTTTGTTGTTGTATTTTTTTTTTTAAGAGGTTGTGCGTTTTATTTTGGTTAGTTTTGGTTTTGGTTTTGGTTTTTTTCAATTAAAAGTCTAGTCCGTCTATGTCTTAGTAAAGGTTTCACTGATCAAGTGGACTTAATTACAAAAACATCTTCATGGTAACACAGCAGCTACTCACCTCAGAGCACCCAGTGCAGCATTTCACAACTGCTAAAAATACCCAACTAAAATAGCTTTGCAGTGGGTAAATGAGTGGCTGGTCCAGGATCACAGAGCAGCAAAGTAGCTTAGCATACATGAGCTGTAGTTTACAGCCTCCTTCCAAGGACAGTGTTGGCAACTCCACCAGCCTGGTCCATGCATGTCTGCCCAAACTCTGCTTAGTAAGCTAGATCTCTGGACCCAGACTAGTGTGTCACATCTACTTTGCATGGAGTAGATTGCTACAAGAAGCAAAAGGTAATGGAAATTGGGCCCCTGCAGTTTTGTCACTTGGTAGGAAAAAAACAGAGAAGCAGGTTGCGAATAGTTGTTCTACACAAGGTCTGAGTGGCTGTTAAAAATGTTTCTTACATGGGAGTGGGAAAAGCGTGGTTTTGCAGATTGTATTGTTGTGGTCGTCTTTTTTCCCAAATAAATGAGTCACTAGATACTTGGCAAGTACCTGTCTGTAAATCACTGGGAAGGAGAATCAGACACTGTAGTGAATATCGAGGCCTATTTTTGTCTACATAAGAGTCCCAACAGGCATATTAGCAAAATGGGAGGTAAGGAGTGTCATCCATCCAAGTGTGTGGTGCTACCACAGGCACCATATCTGGTCCAGCCATACATTTTGGTGAACCCTACAAGCTCCCAGAGATGATAGATGAGATGAGGAGTGACTGGTTGTCATTTCCATTTGCATCTATCCAGCTCAAAAAATAAGCAAGGTATTCTTTGCTTTGCAAATTCAACTTGTGTTTATCAATAAATAACACAAAAGAGGATTGCTCCCCACCTGAGAGAACAGGTCACTCTTTGGTACCAAGACAGCATCAGTTATCAACTTGGTTTCAAAGGTGGGTGTAAGCAGTATATCTCTACAGAAGGAAAATATCATAGTGAGTTTTGGGTTTCCATAACCAAAAGGCCTCTGGGTAGGTGGAGAAGCAGCTGGCACAGATATGAGTGCAGACAGATAAAGAGTTTAGGAGTGGTATGTATCTGTGACATTCAATCCACCCACTTATTTATTGCACAGCATGCAATATGTAGGTGGCATGAGATCCATCCCCCCACCTACGCCATGGTATGTTGTGTGGGGCTCCTACCTCCATGTGCTGCTGCTCTCAGTCTGTACCGGGAACAGGTATCTGTGAGATCTCCTTGCTGGAAAGGTGATGTACTTGCTGGACTGGCTTGAGGTATACAAGTCTGTGGCTGGCTCTCTGCAACTCCCTGTTTTCCTTTACACAGGATGTCTTTGAAATGCACCGGGAATGTCTTTTCCTTGCAAGCAGCACCTAGAGATGTGGGACTTGAGTGCTGTGAAAGGCCTGTAAAGAAGTTAATAGTAACAAGAGCTGTTTCCCCAGCTTCCCTCCAACTGACTGCATGAAGGCTGAGGTGAGAGCAGTCCCTCACTACAGCTAAGCAGACCTGTCAGTCTTATGCCCCTACTTTGGCTGCTGCTGAACCGCTGTTTTCTTGAATGCCCAGCCATAAATGCTGGCAATCGTCTGTAGTGGGCGTACAGTCCTTGAGCATATGCTCAGTGAAAAAATCACACCTGTAGCTCAAACATAAAATCATAGAATCACAGAATGGTTTAGGTTGGAAAGCACCTTAAGATCATCAAGTTCCAACCCCCCTGCCATGGGCAGGGACACGTCACTCTAAACCATGTCACTCAAGGCTCTGTCCAACCTGGCCTTGAACACTAAGAGCAATGGAGCATTCACAGCTTCCTTGGGCAACTCATTCCAGTTCCTCACCACCCTCACAGTAAAGAACTTCTTCCTTATATCCAATCTAAACTTCCCTTGTTTAAGTTTTAACCCATTGCCCTTTGTCCTATAATTGCAGCTTCTAATGAATAGTCCCTCCCCAGCATCCCTATAGCCCCTCCTTTCATATACTGGAAGGCTGCTATGAGGTCTCCACGCAGCCTTCTCTTCTCCAGGCTGAACAACCCCAACTTTCTCAGCCTATCTTCATACAGCAGGTGCTCCAGTCCCCTGATCATCCTCGTGGCCCTTCTCTGGAAGTTGCTCCAATAGCTCTACGCTCTTATGTTGAGGACACCAGAACTCTACATGGTACTCCAGGTGGGGTCTCATGAGACCTATACTGCTCCCGAGCTGCTGGTGCTGGGAAGTCTGAGGACCAGACCTCTGCTGCCCTTAATGTCACATGGAAAAGAAAGAGCAAAAGAGGGAGAACAACTTGCCTTTATCTCCCTTACAAGAAGGGCAGCAGGGCTGTGCTGTGGCGACAGCAGTGTAAAGACTTTAGCTAGAGCCTCTCTTTTGACAAAATCCCAACAAACCTGAAGAGTTGGCCTTTTCACTACTTTAACTGCTGTTAGTTATCCCTGAAATAGACAAACTGCAAAATTATCAAAGCAAAATTCTTAAATACCACGATTGGATTGATGCCTTTCATGGAAGCTGAATCTGAGCAACGTTTTTAGAAGCTTACAGTAAATGAGAGTTTTAATATGCTTTTCTGACTTTAAAATGCACTGATAAATAGATGTCTTTTTATTTGGGAACAAGACAAAAATTAGTGTGTTTTAAGCAATACAATTTAACTATACTTTAATAATTTGGCAGGTACAATGACAGGCTGTCGTGGTTCGAGGCTCTAAAACAGTTCTGCTCACTCACTCCCCCCTCTTTCTTCCCCAGTCCCGGGGGATGGGGAGGAGAATCAAAAGAATGCAA
>JASSUY010051542.1:0-102430 GCA_032466535.1 Forpus xanthops | reverse complement strand
GATTTATGTTATACCATAGTTACTAAACTGTTCTTATCTCAACCTGTGGGAGTTGCATTCTTTTGATTCTCCTTCTCGTTTCCCTGGGACTCGGGAAGAAAGAGGGGAGGGGGTGCGCAGAACTGTTTGAGGGGCCTCAAACCTCGACAAATTCGTGACTTGATCTTTCATTTATAATGTTTCTTTCTTCCTCTAGACATGTGTTCATATATTCCTGCTCTTGGCTCTTGCAATATACAACATAAAACAAAAACCTGCTGCCAGAGGGAAAGCAAGGTGTTTTTTTTGCAATGTGAAATATCAGAAAGAGGTTGAGATTTGATGCAGGATTCAGGTCCCTGAATATAAAATGTGTGGTGCTCTGGGTCCCCCACGTTATCTGAGACATCCCCAGAGGGGCTGGAAGATGTGACAGAAAGCCTTTGGGACACCCAAGTCCTCACAGGGCCCATGGTCCCCAAGGTTGGCTTAATAGAACCCACAGAACACAGGTTGTCATGCAATTATTCCTGATGATGAGAACCTCCTGTCTGTCTTATTTCTTTCTGGGATTTCAGGAAGGTGAAGGTAAGAGCCAGGAGTCTCCTTTGTGATATGAGAGGGGCAGATGCCTGAGGAGGACCAATCTCCAACCTTATTACAAGGCGGATGCTCTACACTCAAGGATCAGGGGCACTGGCCCCACACCCCAGTGGGTATAAGCTGCTCAGGCCAGTTTTAATCTACTGACAGGATTTGTATAAGAATTCCAGGAAAGCTGGTGACTAAAGCTCTCAAGAGGTAAAGGATTTGTATGATCCTGGGTGAGATAAGCTAAGATGGTATTTCTTTGTAAACCAAAGCTGGTATAGATACAGACCGGATGTCCCCAAATCCACTGAAGTTCTGATTTAGGATGAAGCACATTAAAAAAGGATGTGTATTAAAATAACTGGGACTGCAGGTACGGGATATGTGCTTTTCCACAGGGAATTTGCTGGTTTAACAGAGCACTGGGGCTCGTTTCATTGCAGGCTGAGCCTTGTGGCTATGGAGACATGGCAGGAGGGGATAGGGGTGGGAGAGATGCTCAGGGCAGCTGTTTGGAAAAGGAGGGATAATAAAGCACTTCTCAAAGCTGCTGATTGAAACTGATCTGTCCTTATCTCCTAATGTACTAATGACGCTCTTCATCCAGGTTCGAAAACTGTTTTCCAAGCTCCATCACTTTGGGAATGAGGGGCCAGGATAAAGGAAAGACTAAACTCCAATAACACGTAGCTCACTCCTGGCTTGGGGCAGCATTTGCAGTAGGATCTTTCTTTAACCTGTTGAGCCTTTGGTTTCCCCGTCCTGCTGGCATGCAAAGCCTGAAAGGCGGGTGCTGAAGAGGAAAGGTACTAAAAGGAAGGGGAAAAACAAACAAATGGCAAACTAAAATAGCAGCAGTGGAGGAAGCGGATCCATTGAGCAGTTTATCTGCGAGTCAGATAACAATGTACTCAGTTCTGGTGCCTTTCCCACTGCTTCCCCTGAGGGCCCATGAGAGCAAAAATAATGCTGTAAATACAATTACTTGCAAATGCTTCTTGGAAGTAACCTTTTTTCTTCTTTCTCTCAAAGAAACAGAAACAAAGTTCAACAATGATTATGTAGGAGGTGAGCATAAGCCTCCATTGGTTGCATTCATCTGCTTTGCGATTTGATTTTAAAGTATATTCCTGATGAATAAACCCTTTTTTCACAACCCAAAGAGGGGCTGGCTGCCAGCAAAGGCTGAAGCACACCCAAGGCTGTGCCGCTCAATTGTCAGTGTCCCAGCATGACCCAGCTTCACAGGGGATTTGTCACTGCTCCCAGGAATGAGACCAAACAGCCAGGGAATGCAATGCCCGCTCCATCATCAGGGTGGGGTTTGTATTGCTGGCCCCACTCTGGGCTTTTATTTGCCATGATTTGGCTCAGATGGGCCATAACTTGTAAACCATTTTCTGCTAAAGATAAAAGAGATATGGTTAAAGTCCTCTGGGAAACATGGCAAAGTGGCCATTAAAAACAGCCTCCCATATAGCCCACCTGCAAGTTCAGACCCATCTTATATTGAACTTAGTTATAGGTAAGCTCCCTAAGAAAGGCTGGTGCTCATATATAACCTCTTTCATCCCTCTCATAGGCCAAGGAAGAGGAAAAATGCAAAAAGAATTTGCTTTCTGTCACTTGGAAAAGGAACAACTCTACGATCTAAATATACTCCTACACTAAAAGCAGGGGCTGAAGCCTGGGAATTGCTCTGGCCAGTGCATTTTGGGTGACATGGTTTAGTGTGAAGTGTCCCTGCTCATAGCAGGGGGTGGAACTAGGTGAACTTAAGGTCTTTTCCATCCCTAACTGCTCTATGAATCTATGCCAGGCTCCGCAAGAGGCAGCAAGGCTGTGGTAAAGGCTTCCTGGGATAGCACAGCCCTGAGCCAGGCAGCGAGGAGTGCTCAGGAAGCTTATTGCACGTTTCCAATGGGATGGGATGACAACAATGCTGTCCATTCCAACCCCTCTGCCACAGGCAGGGACACCTTCCACTAGAGCAGGTTGTTCCAAACCCCGTCCAACGTGGCCTTGAACACTGCCAGGGATGTGGCAGCCACAGCTTCTCTGGGCACCCCCTGACAGTGCCTCAGCACCCTCTCAGGGAAGAGCTTCTGCCTAAGAGCTCATCTCAGTCTCCCCTCTGTCAGGTTAAAGCCATTCCCCCTTGACCTGTGACAGCATGTCCTGGTAAAAGGTCCCCCTCCAGGATTAATATTAATGAACTTTGTGCAGTCCCATGGTTTCAGTTCACTGAAGTCCCAAAGATGAATACTGTGGAAAGCCATTACAATTGTTACAGCATAGGAAAAAATAACACCTTGCTCCTTTTCCCTGCTAACAATGCACAAACCCCAACAAACCCTCCTATTTCAAGGCTGTCTGACTGCTTATTCTGTACTTTTACCTCCTCCCTTTCCCCTCATCACTAACAGTCATATAAAAATGCAAAGTATTTTACAAGGGCAGAAACAAGATGCACCTTCTAAATACACAACATATTTGCAACTCCAGGCAAAGGGCATTCACAGCTAAGAAACTCTGCTAATGAGAGCAGCCCTGTGCTTAGTGGGAATGTTAATCAATTAGACACGTAGCGCATTAATGATGTTCTTTTGCCTAATTAGATTAGCAAAACATGAGCGCAGCCACTTTTTTTCCTTCTAACTTGTGCCCCCCCGAAGGAGCAGCACCCATCTGGCTCTGGGGTGCTCAGGAGGTATTTCCCCAGGCACCCGGATGAGAGCAGCTGGGTTATGCCTAGACCTATAACCCCTATGTCCACCCCAGGGATGGGCAGAAGAGCATTGAGGGAGTGATGCAGGAAGATTTATAGCTATCCCTACAGCTTTTATATTATGGAGGCTGAGCACAGAGGTTTAGCAGCTCATCTGGATGCTCCAGGATGCAGCAGGGACCCCCCTGAGCCCCAGTACCCAAAGAGCCAGAGCATGATGTTTAGGTGATTCTTGGAGAGGACCAGATGCTCTCCAGCTACCCCAGAATTCACAAGGGATATAAAACCCAAGTGGGCATTCCCAAGAGCCATTCTACATGAGGCTATAGACATCCTCACAATAATGATAATAACAGGGGCTGGAAAAATGAGATGAGGCTTATCTCTAAGGGAAGAGCATCATTTGATTCAGAGCAAGACAAGAAGCAGATAAGATGCTAGAATAACACTCGCCTGTAAAATGTGGGATTCCTCAAAAGCATTGATAAATTGTCCTAATTCTTTATCAGTTCTCTGCCTGGTTATCTGATTTATGCAGATGCACACAGCACACTGCTTAGTGCCCAGTTCCTCCCCATAGAGAGAAAGGGAAAGAAAAAAGCTGTAATGTTTTAATGAGGAAATGTGCTTAGTGCACATCCAAACGCAGATAAAATAATAGTACAAATCCAAATAATCTTCCCAGTTTGCTGGTTGGGAATTGCAGATTATCATGTAAAAAAAGGGAGAAATTTGTTTAATATGTATGTTCAAGACCAGGTTGGATTGGCCTTTGAGCAACTTGGTCTAGTCGAAGGTGTTCTTGCCTGTGGGAGTTGGAACTAAATGATCTTTAAGGTGTTTTCTGACCCCAAACATTCCATGATTCTCTGATTAACTGCAATCAGAAAGTCTCACATTGGGCTTCTTTAGCAGCTTGGGCTGTTTCTGAGGAGAAGCCCCACTTCTGCACAGGAAGCAGCATGTCTTTATGAACGGACAACCCATAATTGATCCTGTTTGATGTCAAAAAGCACAAATCAGACAGTACCCAGCAACCTTTTGCTGTGAGTCTGAACGTTCCAGCCCAACTCCCTGCATTCCCATGCAATGCCAGCTCTCAGCCAGCAGTGGCAAAGGGGCACAAATTCCTCCATTCGTTTGCTTGTGCCTTCAGCACAACAAGTGCCATGACCTGCACTTGAGCTACTATGAATTTCCTGCTCCATGAAGGAAGCTAATTAGTATTAACAGAGATTTGTGGGCTCTGTATCAGAGCTGGCAGCACAAATTCATCCTTTTTTGGTGCATTGAGCTCGACCTCATTGCTTTCTCTTCCCTTGAGTAAAAAGCATAAATCGGTATCTACATCTCCCAAGGCAACTCCACCAACAACCTACCCTTAGAAACGAAGACATGCAAAGATGACTGGTAGTTTACTTTCCCTATTAAAATGGTTTTCATAGATATTGTCTAGGTGACAGCTATTGAGCAGACTTGATCTGCAATGCCATAAAAGCTTGTGATTTGTAATCCTTCCCTCTGCTGAAGTGGAAGGTTTTAGCTGTGATTTCATCAACTTTCAAAGCACTGCTCCTCTTGGGACAGATTCCATACTTTCAAAGCAGCTAGAATAGTAAGAGATCTCATTTCTCATATTAGCTTGAACTGGGGCACATTAGTATGTTGAACATTCATGTCTAAAGCTACAGTTTCTATAGTTACAAGTGCATTAGCGTGTCATTGAACCACTGCAATACCAATTTTATAGTAGCTCTACTTCCCCGTTACTATAAAGGTAGGTTTGTAATGAGTTTTTGGTTGCCTTATCCCATTGTACATACTTCAAGGAGGTTTCTCATGTCCCTCTTAACTGCGAGTGTTACTTGGTAATGAAACAGGCAAGATGTAACAGCTGAAGATATCAGTGTGAAATACAGTCTTCTGTGTGTTTCGATGTAATTGAATAGAGATCCCTGGCTGGAGAAGAAACACAGCGCCTCATCAGAAGGAGCAGAATGGTCTCGCTTTCATCTTCTAAAATTGCTGCTTGCAGGTCAACATGAAAACTTGATGGAGGACAAGAGCATTTGGGCATTTAAGTTAGTTCAGGCACAGAAAACGCCAGCACATTCTGCTCCCTCGAATCCCCTGACAGAAAGCCATTGCCATAGCAGAGCCTCAGCCACCCCCCCCACCTCAAGGCCACCACCGTGTTTGCTGGGTTCAGTCTGGTACAGAGCACACATTTCCTTTCATTTGCCACTCTACTGCTGTTTGATTTTAAAGTAAGACAGAACTGATTAATTATGAGCCTGACCCAGAGCCCACTGGGCTTAATAAGAGGTTCTTCACTGAGTTCAGCTGGACCAGAGCACCTGGGGTTATTGCTGAGCTCTAAAGCCAGCATCCTTCAGAACCACAGGTAGGCTTTTCTGCACAATAAAAACAAAACAAAGATCTCCTGTGGGGATGTAAAGATTTCAGTCTCCTGGAGTTTAATTATATTTTCACTTCTGTTCTTCACTCTGTGTTGCTTAGTTGACATCAGTCAATGCAGTTTCTACCCTAAGAGACTCAGACCTCAGAAGTCTAATACTGCAAGGGCAGAACAACACTGCTTGTGCCTTGCTTATCCAAGGGAAGATTCTGCTATGGGGAGAAGCAGATAGGAAATAGCTGCAAATCCCTCTTACATCACTCCGGTTGCTCTGGTGCTACCATGTACCCTCTGCTAGGCTGTATGAGCTTCTCTTTCACAGCCTTTACTCCCCTTCAGTCAGTTATTAAGTCTTTGCAAATCATGGTTTCCAAAAAGAACAGTGGTTCCACTGCCCAAGGCTTTTCCCGGGAAGGAACTGCAGAGCTCCAGCCTCTGACCCAGGTGGGAATAGCATTCCTATACCTCTCCTTTCCACCCAAACCCATGCTTGCTTTCGACCTCCAGCTTAGTGATAATACAGTAACCACAGTGCGTGAAGGTGAGGGGGGATCAGCAGAGGTTGTCCTCCAAAGAGAGGTTAAACACAGAGACAAATCTGGACGGCACTGCAGAGAAGGGACACTGCTGTTTTAAGAAGTGGAACTGGGGTATTATCACCTTGCTCAGAGTAAGGTGAAAGGCTCAGGCTAATGATAGTCACAGGAAAGAGAGTAAAAAGGGGAAATATATAGAGAAAAAACTGCTTTCTGGGTGACAGCTCAGAGCTGCTTGGGATGGGAAAGCTTTGAATAAGACATTATCCACTTTTGTGAAATGCAGCTTGGTCTGTGAACCTCACCAGTGGCATTGCTTCCTGATGACAGATTATACCTATTTTCCCTGGATCTGTTTCTGCATGCTAAAAGTTTACCTTGCACATTATTCGCGTCTTATAAAATATATTCGTTGCTTTGCTGATCAAACCTGGCATTTAGTGCGCTGCTCTGCTCTCGTCCTCTCCATAAAGCAACCAGAGCCTGCTTTTAACCAAAGCACAGAGATGCTGGGATAGTTGATGCTGAAGCAAGCCCCGCTCAGCCTTGCTGCTGTCTCCATTGCCATCTAGCGGCACTGGGGCCACGGTCCCTCCCCTCCCGCAGTGTCCTGACCCGCGGTGATGGTCAGGATCAGGATCTTGGCCATCCCTGATAAATAAAAAGAGGGGATTCTTTCTTTTGATGCAATCAAAACATGACAATATTTTTTTGTCTTTTTTTTTCCAGCCCCTTTTTTCCTTTCCTAAGTTATATTAACTAATGTAATTTATAATAAATCATGAATTACCAGTGTTTGCTCCTGTTCCCACCCCTGACAAGAAGGCTGTTGGGCTGCTGTGGAGGGAAGCTGATGGGGTACAGCTATGGGGATGGAAAAGCATCGAGATTCTTCTGCACACCTAGACACAGAAGAGAGGCCACATCCACAGGAAAAGGGTAGGAAACACTGCAAAAACCATCTGTGCCTCACAGTCAAAGCTTCTATTTGCTGTCATTTTAATATCTCCAGGAAGCTTCCAAATGAACCCTTCACTAGAAGGAAAACAGCTCATTGACTGCCTGGGGTTTTGTCTACAGATAAATAACATTTGGTTCTTCCTGCTTGGACTCCCTTCTGGGTGCTCATTTGTTTTACTTCCCTGTGGCTTTTCCTCAGTACCAATGACTGTTTGCTCATATTCTTTAACAGCATGAATCACCCCTTAAACAAAGCACAGGAGGCACAGGACTTTGTCTTCCTTTACAAAGTGTAGGTCTGGTAGAAACTCCATGGCTTTAACAGGGTTGGTCTGTGGGCAAAGGAGGGCAGTGAAGGTGTTACCTTGCCCTGCTCATTCTTCTTTCCCAGCAACCAAAACCTCATTTGTCATTAGGAAGTGTAAGCCCTTAGGAGACACCAGTCCCCAGGGTCTCAGTGTCACCTGTGGTCACACCAATCAGACAATGCTGCCCGCAGCTCCTGCATCCACAGGGGGGTTTACTAACACTATGATTTCAGCACAAACCTGACTCCAAACACCGGTGACCTGCAGTGAAGCCCCAAGGGATGGACCTCACCCCATTAACAGGAGGCTCCATGGCACAGGATTCCCAGACAGCATGAGTCCAGCCAGCTCCTACAGAGGACAGGAGCTTGGAAAGGGTGACAACTGACAAAACACACGCACACAAGTACCTGTGAAATACTGATTATATTTCTATGCTTTGATAGCAATATAATACTTCATATGAGACTGGGAAACATACTTTCAAACATTTTAAGTTACCGGTACACCTACATAACTTGTTGCTTACTCAGATCCATGACTTGCCAGTGCCACAGCAGCATCACAAATGCCCAGAATCCCACAAGGTTTTGTTTTGCTCTGGAAATGACACACTCATTTTATAACCACTGCAATTGCATTGCAGTATCCACCTCGGTATATACTAACAAAAGCTTCTACCTCTCATAAATACATCACACATAAAATCTGCTCCCAAAATACATTCACACATCTTCCCCATCAAAGATCCCTGCTTGTACCCAAAGTGCCTGCAACCTGGGAAGGGCAATTGCTGTGCAAAGACTGGGCACAGGCTGGTGTTTGCATGTGAGGTTGTGAAGAAGCCTTTGGTTTTATGTGGTGTTGGAGTTAAGTCCTGCACCAGTTGGCCTAATCCTGCCTCTCTGTGAAACAGGGCTTTCCTGCACCCTGTGCCCCATCAAAGCTACACCAGCTGCCTGTGTTCAAGCAGCTAAAAGCCATCTCCATCTCACTTTCCAGTCTTCCAACAGTTACTGGAGATGCTCCAGTTTTTCCCAGCATTTAACAGGGGCTGGAAAACAAAGGCTTTGGAAGCAGGAAGGTCACTACCTGGGTTTGGTAAAAGGGGATCTGTGAATGGAAGAACCTGCTTTCTTGACTCAACCACACTCCCAGCTCTGCCATCCCTGTCTCCAACAGCAATGGCTTCACTCCCGCTCTGACAGTTGGCCCTTTCCTAACAAAGGAAACAAATTTAGGAAAGCATAAATACACAAAATATACAAAAACATCTACAAAGGAATCCTAAGCAGCAGCTGGCACAAAAGAAGAACCAGTTTTGCAGCTCAGTAACATAGGAGCAGTCCCCATGAACGCAGTTTATACAGTGTAAGACTCCAGGGGCTGGCCATAGCACTCCCCCAGAGCTGTACCTGGATTGGCTGTGCAAATCCAGGCAAACTAAGCACTATCCTCACCCGATCGGGGTCGAGAAGGAAACCAGACATACAGCCCCCCAAACTCCACTTTACCCCCTCAGAAAGGTCAATATTACAAGCACACATTCAAAGGGAATGCTGCCCTCTCTACTTGCAAACAGTCCAGTTACAACCAGCATCCCCTTTCCATGAGGCAATCCTTGGTTAGGGCAAGCTACCCCTTAAGCTAATGGTCTAGAGACGAATTAAACTCATTCTGACTTATCTACACAAACCCAATGTCTTCACAGAGAAACCCAAGAGAAACATTGCATAGATCTGTGTCTCGTGTCTTCCCATACCCAACAAAGAGCAAAAAGTTCAAGTTTTGCACAGTACATTACAAAAGGCATCACCTTTAAACAAAGCAAAAGAAAAAGAAGAGTCACCACTGTGTAAACCCTGCAGTGAAATGAGGCAGTGAACGTGCAGTGCTCAGAAGCTCCTGAGGATGGCTGCCTGTAGTGTACCAAGGAATCTGTTAGCAAAGGCTCCCCTCAAACCCATCTCCCATCACGCATTCATCTGAGTTTGCACAAGTAGATATCCTGCTCCTAAACAAGAGGAGCGATGCTGTGTGTCACAGGAAGGATGAGGACACTGTCAGGGCCAACTGCTTTGCATACAGTAGTTTAAAGGCCAAGTTGTCCTTGCTGTAAGGCAGACTGCAGGACACCAGGGCTGTCCTCTGGCTTGGGAGGTCTCCATAGAAGTTTTGCTACGGTTGGCTTTACAATTGAGATATTAGGGCCCAGACCCTCCAGTGGCTTAAACCCCACATGCTCCATTGGAGCTCTTGGTGCTTATTTCCACGAGTGGAGAATGTGGTCCTGGCTTGTCACAGACACAGAATAAAGCTAAGGTAGCCCTCAATTTAAATAAAATTAAATAACTGCATACGGCATCAGCGCACAACTTTAAATGTGCTTCTGCCGTTAAGAAAATAGCAAGCACACCAGTGGTTGATTAAATTATTTATCTTGAACTAAAAAAGGTGATCATATAACTATTCCCCCCTAGGGACACCATAACATCCTTCTCATTGTATTTTTGAGACTGACAAAGTCACTTGCATGTGTGCAGTGCTATATATCCTCTCCAGCCGGCAGCGAGGGTTTGTGCTCTTGGTGGTTCCCATGTTCAGATGCATCAGAGCTGCCTGGAGCCGACTCTGGTGGTGGAGGTTTGTAGAGTAAACAGGCGACTAGGAAGAAGGTTGTCCCAAGTACCTGCAGCATGAAGACATCTCATTACTCTCGGCTCCCCACCAGCCCAGGTACCTAAACCTCATCTGAAATTAGACTTGCTGACCAGGCTTTGGGGAGGAGATGATGCTCAAGGTCAGCCTGGGCAGCAGAACAGCACACAGAGCCAGAGGAGGTAAAAAGTAGGATGTATCAATCCCCATAGCAACGGGACAGCAAGAATTTGGGAAGCTGTTCTGCCACACTCAGACACCTGCGGCACAGCGCTGCATGGACCAACACCACCTGAACCATTTGCTAAAGGCTTTTGAAAGCCTCTTTATCATAGCAACTGCTAACATCACTACCTAGGGTAAGTGCTTGTTTGGGAGCAGTTAAAATAATGGGTTTCATCTAATAAATAAGAAACACAGAGCTAAGCTCTCGTTTTCTAGCAGCGATCGGGGAATGGATATTTACACAGCCTGGCCATGGTGCCATCCCTCACTTTCCTTAACATGGTGCTGTTATGTATTTTACTCCATTTCTAGCAAAAATCACTTTGGTAACTGTTGTGAGAAGAGGACATATTTCATATGGTGTGACTGGAGCTGTAAGCCTAGAAAGTAATGGGAATTGGAGAGAATTATGGTGGTTGGAGCACAATTACCTGGCAAGAAGCAAATAGTTTCTGCCTTCCCTGAAAGCATTTCTTGTGTGAATGGGAAAAGGTCAGGACAACCCATTTTGTAAAGTCCTCTCCCAGAACAACTGAGATATCAGGGTCCAGATAACTCCTAGACCTGCTGGCTTTATCAGAAAGGGAAGTTAACAGGCAGCATCACCTTGTAGACCAGTCCAGCGATGAGGGTGTATCTGCTCATGGCTGAGTTCTGGTAAACGTAGCAAGACCCCTGCTCACCACACTGGTCCTGCCAGAGCAGGCAGGATTTATCAATCATGGACCCAAAGGCGATGGGGCCAGGGATGCCTCCTGCAGGAAGAGAGAGTGGATCTTCAGATTGGGCAGCACCAACACATCAGCCTGGTGAGAAGAAAAGTGCTTGCAGAAAAACCATCAGGCTCATCCTGCAACGTCTAGAGCCACAAGGTATGCTGAGTTTCAAGACCTGAGAGTCCAGTTGGTCTTTTGACCATCCTGACCTACCTGTCACACAAGAGCCAAAAGACAACACAGGAACTTCAGAGCCTCTGCTCTTTTTGTCTGAAAGTAAGTGTACGTTGCCAAGACATTGCTCCTCTACCCCATTTGTGGCATGATACAGAACCCTTCATTCAGTTTGCAAATAACATGCAAAGGAAACTAAGTTTTTCTGAATGACAGCAAACAAAAGGACGCATCCTCCTTTTGACAGCACATGTCCCAACCCTATTTTTCCAACCCAATGTGTTTTATTCTTAGGTAACAGCTTGGCACATGGTCTACAAAGCCAACAAACCACCCTAACGCACAGATTCACTCTGTTGCATACCTAGTGTTCGCACTACGATCCACTGGATTCCAAGTGCAAATGATCTTTGCCTGTCAGAGACACACCTGGGGAACAAAAGAAGACTGTTTAAACATGCTGCCAGGCTGCATGATACCTCCCTGGGACACCATGCGCTAGGATCCAGAACTCTTGGGACCTCCATCCCCTCTGCAGATAAGAGGTTCACCCCAGCACAATGTCCCTCTGCACTGCTGTAAACTGGGACAGACGTGTGTCCCATGTCAGAGAACAGAGGTGCCAGTTTGATTTTCCAACTAGACATGGAAGGGAATTAGTCCTGATGTCTCCAGACTGACAGTAACAAGGTGGTTCCCATCACATCTGCCCCATGAATAAGCAGAGGTCAATACTGGGCCTTCTTACAGTGCTGGCAGAGGATGTGGTGTCCCTGTGCTTACCGCAGAGTGGCTGTCAGGGCAGGAATGCTGCTCAGGAAGGTGAAGAGGATCACCACGAACATGAACAGCAGCAGCAGGGACCTTTTCGCACAAGAGGAGGTGCATTTCCCTGCCTCTGCGTCTCCAGGGCCAGGCAGGAGGGTTTTGTCAATGCAGCTGCATTCATGATAGACCTGGTAAACAGGTTATTTAATATGAGAAATTAACTCTCCCGCTATTGCAGAGCCAACCAAATCACTCCAAAGATGATGTGCCACCACCCTGGTAACACACAGTGCTTTCAGACATACCTTCTTGCCATTCCTGAGGTTTTTGGTCACTTCTTTGCACCCAGCATGGCAGGGAGAGTAATACATAATGTCATTGCTCCCACAGACAGGGCTGTAGGTCTCTTCTAGACAGCCACAGTCAGCATTGCAGGCTGCTGTCAGGTTTAGGTGGCCATTGGGCAAAGCACTAAAGGAAATAGAGGAACAGTTAGTGGGAAGATACTAAACAGCGTTTTCCAGAAGGAAATGGGTAGAGCAAGAGAAGAGTGGACAGGAGGAGATGCAGTGGACCCCCAAGCAGCTTAAATCCAGGCTCAGAAAGGTCTTACTCTAACCCAGTTCTAACCATGAATAGGAATCAAGCTCTTGAGCTGTTTCTTTCCCACAGATATCAAAGGAGTTAAAGTGACCAACTCATAGGGAGACAATCTGTTCAGAGAAGCGATTCCCGCTTTCATTCCTGCCTATCCCATTGGAAAGGCATTGAGGACCCTGTGACACCAGCTGAGGTGGGGAGTATCTCACTCTCTGGCACTGCACTTATCCCCTCCTTTACTAAAGAGGGAGTCTCTTCCACAACTCCTGCTAGATGCAAATACTGGAACATCTATATTCTGCATCTCACCCTCAGTATCTGCCTGTAAGACTGCCTGGACATCCCCTTCCATCATTTTCCATCACAGTCACACATGACTACCACAAGCACTGTGCATTTGGGATTATCCTTCTGTCCTGGCCAAGCAGCACAAGGCAGAGGGGAGGGCTGTTATTACCTTCCCTCATATGTCTGGGTTACTCCTGCCATGGGCATGTTCGGGCAGTGAATAAAGAAAATGAATATACCCAGGAGACTTGACACTGTGCAAAGTAAGCACAACTTGATGATTCCTGAGCAGCGGAGCTTAAATTTATTCACAAGGAATCCTCCCAGGAATGTGCCTCCCCCTCCAGCTGGCACTACCAGATATCCTGGAAAAAAAAGGGAAAAAGCACAAGTTTAGAATTGTCATCAAGGAATCTTCATGTCTGAATACATCAACTTCAGTGTGTCTGCATGAGAATAACCCCTTGGTTGCTGGTGGGAGCTCAGCAGGCTTTGCTACAGTAGGTTGTCCTCAGTAACAGCTCAGGTAATGTGGCATGAACCTGATAAGACAGCTTTTCCTATCCAGCAATCTTGAAACAGACTCTCTGAGAAGCACATCATGAAGTATTGATGCTTGTTGGGCACCGCTTCCTCAGACCATGATATGGAAGCTGAGGACCTTCCTAGTTGCAGGACGCTGACAAAGCATATGCCCCAATTCAGACACCCCTCATTAGAGGAAACATCTAGTTAATATTTCCTAGTAACATACTAGAAGGAACACGCTCAATTATTTTGCCTTCCTCTAGAGGGTAACAGATGGCTACAGAAAACACATTTCTTCCTGGTGTCAGTAGATACAGCTTTGAAAATGCACTTGGTAGAGATGTGCTGATGGGAAATGAACCTATCTAATAGCTGAAGATGATAGCTGCCCTGTCAATGAACTGCAAAGTGCGTTTGTCTCCATTCTACAGGAGCTACAGTGCTCTTGCATTTGTTGGCAAAATGGGAAAGCAGTGCAGAAAGTGGTTTCCTCACCAAAAAAAGTGGCAGCTTCAGAGGCACTTAAACTAAACTGAGACTCCAGGAACTTGGGTCCAAACGTGGACATCCCAGCAATGAGGGTGGCTTCAGTTGCTCCTGCTAAGCAGAGGAAGATGAAGGTGGGGTTCTTCAGCAACAGCAGCACTGATCTGGGAAGGAAAAATATAGCAGAACTGAATGACTGTGGCATGTTTTGATTTCAGGTCTGTCCATTATCTTCAAGCCAGAAGGATTACACATAAGATACGGCAGCATCCCACTATGCTGCATCTCTTTGAAAGGAAACGAAACAGCACAAAGTTGGAGTCTGAAAGAGCAGTGAACTTCTCCACTTAGAGTCCTACTAGCCAAGGAAGGATGCTGAGCACACTCCCACCTCTCCCTATACACTTGCACAGATAAGGATGCTGGCGCTTTGTGGAGAAAGTATTCCTAAACGAGGTAGTAACTGAAAGAACACACTGTTCATCAAATCTCAATCATTTCAAGGTTTGTTAGTCCCTGATGGCAGTTACCTTGGGACTCTTGACTCAACCAAGATCAGGGAACAAAGCTGCATTACATACTCATATACGCACATGCCTCTCATGTCCTCATGAGAATAACAGTCTCTGCTAACCATGGATGTTTTGCAGCTCAGGGGAAATACCAAGCAAGCCTTTCTATATGGAGGAAAGGCCTCCAAAACACCTTATATCCCACTGGAAAACAAAAAACAATCCTCACTCAAAGCAAGTGCAGTTTTACTTTAAAAACTCAATGTATCTGTTGAGCAAATACATCTTATTTTTGACCCACCGGGATTTAGTAGAGTGCCCTAGATATGCCTGAAAAATTGCTATGTGTCATTTATATGCAGGAAGATGATCCCACAACAATTCCATCTCCAAGATGCAGAAAGGCCCTCAGGCACATGGGATGGTCTCAATTACCTCTCACTGTCTCAGACATTGGACTAAGAGGGTTGATATTGCTTTGCAGGGGCTGTTTTGTAACAGGCTTGAAGTTCTGCTGCATAACATTCCCCAAGTGTAGCTTGGACCAGTACCACTGATCATCCCATTTCTGTGAGGGGCACAAACCCCTTATTCTGTTCTGATGGCAGTGACAGTGATGCTGTGGGATGCTCACTGAATTGAAAGCCACAGTTATTTACCACCTACTGATTTGGAGGAAATACAAGATCAGAGAAAACCTACTGCAGTATAACTGGGAGACGTGCTGAGGCTCAGCATCACGTTTATGCAATAATACCCACAAAAAGTGGAGAATTTCATTATACCAAACCCAAGAAGCTGAAAGAACGAAATACAGTGCGTTCTTACGCTTGATTACAGGCTGCTTTACAGGAACCATTGTCTAGCTGTTGGGATTACCTTAATTTACTAAACTATTTTTCAGCAATGATCTTTTTGATCGTGCTTTATTTTGGAGTACAAAACTTAACCTCTCAGCAGAAAAACACTTGGAAGCCTTGCGGCTGATGTAGAAAAAACACAATGCCTTCTCCTTTTTACACTTAAAGAGAGGAGTTCCCCACTTCATGCCAGCTGACCAAAGGCTACAGGTGAGACTGGCAGGCAGGAAAATGCAGAGGAACTCATTTCAGCACCAAGAGGAAAGATTTACTCAATTCAGCCTCTTTGTAGGCAGAAGATGTAGTTGTGAGGAGCTACAGCATAAAAAACATTACCAAAGTCAACACAGACCTTTTCAGTGCTATCACAACAGGACTTTAAACACACCCAGAAACCACCTAACTCTTGAATAGTCTTGATTGTCCTCAATTTCTGCAGTCAAAGGGATTTCAGAAGGCTCTGCATTGTCAACAGAAGGGTCATCTGAGATATAAAGATCTGATCCTGCAAGTCTTGACTGGTATGGGCACATAGAGGTACTCTTTCTTTGTGTAACAGACATACTGAGTAAGTTGGGATCACCAGAGCCACATCCTCTGAGAAACACTTGCATGCCCAGGACACCCCAGATGTGACAGAGCATGAGCACAGGCTAATGATTCATTAATGATAGATATTTATAGAGCCTTAGAGCTTGTAAATGGAGACTTTTCCCAGCACAAAATGACACCTACTGTCACCACCACCAGCGGAACAGAGGGCAGCACATACAGGAATGTAAACCAGACTGCCTTCACACTGCATGGACACTGTAGTAAAGCCATGAGACAAACCAAAACCTCACCCTGCCACTTGATCTAAGAGGGATGAGGGAAAACTGACCCCAGCTTCTTCTGGTGAAAATCAGGCCTGACAGACCAGTGAGTGATGCTCAAACTCGAACCTGTAGCTCATTAGGACAAAGCCTCCCTTGTTGGCACAGCTCTATGTGCCTTCTGCCGGAATCCCTCTGCACTGACAGGAGGGGTTATTTCACAAAAGCAATCATATGGAACCAGAAAAAGGAAAATGCTATTTTATCAGGCCTCTTCAACCCAAGATTTAAGACATAAGTCTCTTTAGGGCAGAGGATTAAGCTGCATGGGCCACATTCCGGTAAGCTCTTGCTCTTAGGCAGCATTGTGAATACAGCAACTCATTAAACTCATTTAGAAAGGACCTGGTGGCATGGAAGAGTATTTTGTTTTGTCAGTATTTCTGCTTATCCTTGAGACTTCTGCTGTCTGTACTGTGAGAAAGGGTACAGCACCCAAACCCTCACTAAAACAAAAGCAACAGTGTCCTTTGGCCTTGTTTTCCATCATGGTTGATGTGTCCCTAAGAGCCACATGCACAGATGTGATCTCTTTAATGCAAGCTTCCAGAGCAGCAAGCCTTTAAGGCACTTCCCTTTTATTAATCAAAAGCAGGGACCATGAAAGTCTGTTGGGTTTCTGCTTTCAAACAAAAACCACACAAAGGTCTGGACCGATCTGAATTGTTTGATATGAGTTGCTCACCTTTAGGTATTTATTCCTCAGGAACAAGGGGTGAAAGAAGATGCACTCGGAGAAGGACTGACTCTGTACCTGCTGTCAGACAGCCTGCACCAAGAAAGAGTGGGAGCTTTGCTCCAGGTAAACAAGAGAAACCTCAACCCCTGAATTTCATCCCTTGCTACCATTCTGTTTGTGTTGGTTTTAGTCATAACCTTATCATTATTTAAATGCAGGTTTTGGATTTAATTTCCATGTGGAGAATAAGCCATGACCTTGGAAAATGGCTCCCGGTCAAGAATGCCATTTAATAACAGTACTGAAACCTGTTCAATGTTATATTCTTCATAAAACTGCCTGAACCCCTGGTAAACTTCCTCTGAAGTTTCCAAGAATTTCAGGCCAACATGAGTAGTTGCATTGACACAACACAGACCGACTGCTGCTGAACACTCCCATCCTGAGCACCTGCTTCATCCTCCGCCAGCACAAAGGCAAATACCACAACTAAAGCTCACAAGTAATTGCTGGCAGCAGCACAGGCTTTGGCAACACCAAGTGTATTTGCTTTTGCATGGGGCAGCTGTCACACATGGATGCAAACTCCTCTCTAAGAACTGGGAGAAATGCAAAGGGGAAAATCCTCTTATTGACTGCAAGCTCCAAAAGGAATCGATACCCAGATCTCTCCACAACATCCAGAGCTTGCCCACCAGCTAAACCCAAGCAACATCCATTTAAATACATGTCAACACACAAAAAAATCATTAATGATTTCAAAGATCCATCGCAATTGTTCCCAGGTGGAAAGACCATATTCTATTTTGGCCATTGGTTTGTTCCCACCTAGGATCCCCTTAACCCATTTCCTATCAAGCCTTTGGCACAAGGAGGTTTTCCCATGCTGCAGAGCCAAGCAGTGGCCCTGTGGTTAAGAACACTGCTGTGTCACTGCTTTGCAGGAGAGATAAGAAGTAGTAACACATAAAGGGTGGTTGGAAGATGCAAAGGCAAAAGGGGGGGGAGGAAACTATGAATAAAAGAAAAAGAGAACTGAAGGTTACAGTGCAGAATATCTTGTTCCCCGGATCTGGAATGGAGATGTAAGGGGGTTGTTTTCTCTATTTTCTCATTAAAAGGACAAACCATGTATATAACATGAGCAAAAGGAGAAGAAAGGAAGAAAAGTCCTGAGGGGACGGGGAGGAGATGCTGGGCAGCACCCAGTGACACCGAGCACAAGCAAAGATGTAGAGCTAATGCCGCTGTGGAGAGGGAGGGAGGCAGCAATGACTGTGCACCTCTTTTCAGCTAAAGGCTGGCACCAAGCAGCCCTTGGTAAAACAGTGCATTGAATACGACTGCAGGTTGATCTTCACACAGACAGGAACAGCCATTTGTTCCCTGCTCTCCCATTTGATCCCTAGCACAGTTTCCAGTTCAGCTCCCACCCACTGATGGGACCAGGCACTTCCTCTGCAAGGAAGCATCAACACTAGGTTTGAAGATGGACAAAACCTTTCTGCTAGCATCACAGAAAGTGAGCTCAATATGGGCCCCCAGCTATCACTGCTGGATAGGGCTCCCTGACCCTCAGGTGTGGGGTGGTTTTCTCACCGAGGCAGATCTTTAACTGTTTTCCCAAAGTCCGGATCTGATGCTTTTTTGTGGCTCCCATCCTTTAGCTGATGAGCCTCTGACACCCTCATAACAATATAGCGCTGGGATCCTGGAAATGAGAGGCAAAGAACAAGGAACATGTGAGACATGGGATGCAGATTCCACCAGATTGGTGGGTTTGCAGCAGGAAGATGCAAAACAACATCCTCCTTCAGCAAACAGCTGCAAGGGAGGAATGGAGAAAGAGGCAGCTGGAAAGCCACAGGGGAAGGAAATCCATCCAGGAATTACTGCTTAAACACTGGAAGCTCTTTCTCTACCCTTGTATCCCCATCTATACATGCGCATAAGGCTGACAGCCCCAAGGTGAGCATGAGTACTATGCAGCCCCAATTCTCTTGAGCCCTGGTGGTGCTCCATACCTGGGAGGTGGTGGGGGTAGCCCAGGATAGGGATGGAGATGAGGAGGGAAGCTGCTCCAGCCCCAAGAAAGCCGATCCACCATGCCCCCACCCACAGTGTGTTCTCCGGGGTGATGTCAATTCTGTAAGAAACAAAGCCAAAAGGGCACAAGGGAGAGAGGCAGCGGTCTGAAACAGAGCAGGACAGCTCGGTGTGCCATGCATTGGAGCTGGCAGGGGATGGGGGGATAGAAGGGGTGGATATCAGTGATGGAAACCAAGCTCTGGCCTCTCTGGCAATGCTACATCCACCACCCTTCCTGCCACACCACAGCCCTGCCTGCCTTGCCAGAGAGCACAACACCGACTGAGCCTGGGAAATTACATCATTTGATTCTCCTTTAATCTCTGGCTTGCACATTCACCTCTCCCCATTGCATCTGCACTTTGGGGGTTGCTGCAATCCTTGTGCCATCCCAGAGCTACCCTTTGCAAGAAAACTGGTAGAAATAGCCCATTCCTTCCCCAGGAAGCCTACTGCCCATTCTTAATCCTTTCATTTGCCAAAGAGCCTGTAAAGGAAACAAGATTAAATTACAGATAGTAAGAAGCAAGGAGGGACTTGGCACCCTGGCTGGGTGAGCAGGAGGACGAGCAGCACCGCTGGTAGCATTGCTGTATCAGGGAACTCATTCAAGAAGTTCACCTGCTGCTCATAGCCTCATTAGCACAGGCAGTGCAGCGTGAGGAAGGATAGAAGCTGACAGGACTGTCAGCAGCTCTCTTCCAGAAGCAGCACTGATGCAAGCCACCCATCCAGCCTCAGTCTCCCTGCAGAAACAATGCTGAACACAGGGGGAACATGGCCACCCAGACACCGGGTCATTTCTCCAGATAATTATTGTTGGTTTACCCCAAAGGAAGCACAGTATAAAGGGAAAGGAACAAGATTGGGTTTTAGCCACTTACTCTCTGCCAATTTCAGTATAAATATTTAGAAACATTCCTCCTACCAGATAACCCGCTGCAGGCCCAAGGATTGCAGCAGTGTAGAAAACAGCTGAAAGGGAAAACAAGCCACGTGAGACAAAGAGCAGCCTTTCAGCCAGGGATGCTGCCAGTCCCCAGCATCCCCTGCACCATCGCAGCAGCCCCATTCCCTCCTGGATGCGGGATGCTCAGTCTCCCACTGCCTCACACCCTTCTCCCTATAAGCCATTGAGAAACAAAGCCAGGCAGTTTTAACAAGCTCTCATCTCACACTTATGTCCCAAAGAAAATTTTGCATCCAATGTGGAATCTCCCATAATGTGGGGAAGGCAAAATCAGTGCAATGGGATAAAAGAGGAATGTAGCTCACCCTGCTGCCACATCCTGACTGCCAGCATGATGAGCAGCAGCATGGTCTCTGCAGTGACAATACAAAATGTCTGTGCTAAATGCAGCACCACTGGCACTTTTTGGTTTGCCGCCATGGAAAGATCATCCACTTACTGATGATCTTGTAATTGCTCAGAGAAGCTGTGGCTGCCCCATCCCTGGCAGTGTTCAAGGCCAGGTTGGACAGAGCTTGGAGCAACCTGCTCCAGTGGAAAGTGTCCCTGTCCATGGCAGGGGTTGGGGCTGAATGAGCTTTAAGGCCCCTTCCAGCTCAAACAGTTCCATGGTTCCCTGATCTTGTCCTCTCTCTGCACAGCCTTCTGATACAGCAGCATGGGCAGACTGCTAAATTCTGAAATTGCTGAAAGTCATCTCTTTTAGCAGCTTCACTAGGTAGGACTGTAAGTGGCAACTGCTGAGTGATCAGCAATACAGAGCAGTGAGCTGAGCATCTTGGCTGTGCTTTGCACCAGCAGCATGTGAGCAGCCCGGTGACCATCCCTGCTGTGCTGCCCCTTGCACAGATCAGGTATGGCTTCACTGTTGTTTGCCAGAGATGCCAATGTCACGCACATTGAAGGGGCTCCCCCCAGCTGGTTGCATGCCAGAGGCAGGAGGCACCTCCTGATCTGCAGGAAGTGAAAATACCCCTTTGCTCTTACAATTCCTTCCTGTAGCTAAGCAGAACATCCCCAGCAGCTGCTACTTCCCTCTGATTACCCCCTTGCCTGTTATTGGGAACAAAAGACCAGGAGAGCTCCTCACTGCTTGGTGCCAAAGCAGATGGACCAGCTCTTTCACCACCCATCCCATGTGTTCAAGCTGCCCCTGCAGCTCCACTCACCAATGTACACAGGAGAGTAGTTAGTCTTGACGTTTTCATCTAAATAGGTGACGCCGAGCGTGTAGAGCGGAGTGGCTCCCATCCCATGCAGGAACTGTCCCAGCATGAACATGAACCTGTAGCTGGAGAGGCTGGAGGCAGCCTGGGCACAGGGCAGGCTTTGGTTCCCCCCACAGGTGCCCACCTCTGCCACTGAACGTGCCTCATATGGTCCTGTGGTGAAGTGAGGCAAGGCAAAGAGCAGGGAGCCCAAGCCCATGACCAGCACGCCCCAGCCCAACCATCGTGGTTTGTGGCCATTGCCCCCAAAATAGCTGACGAAGGTCAAGCAGATGCATGCTGCGATGTCGTAGGAGCTGGCAATCAGACCGCTCTGGTAGCTGCGGAGGTCAAAGCGTCGCTCAATGGAGGTGATGACCGTGTTGATGAAGCCGTTCACTGTCATGCCTTGCAGGAAGGAGGCCACACAGAGGAAGAACAAGATGCCTTTGGATGTGTTGAAGAGCTGTAAGCACCCTGGGGTGAACCCTCCCCAGCCGCACGTCAGTTCCTCCCCTTCAGTTGACACATATTTAATCCCTTCATGGAATTGGGTTTCCTCCTCTCCAGGGGTGGTGGAGCAGAGGGGTTCAGCACATGAGTCAGAGGGGCTGGGCACTCCAGAGGACATGGTGCCATTGCTCAGTGGGGTGCCGCAGGTCCGACCAGCCTCATCAGGAGTAGGATGCGAGTGGGAGAAGTCAAGTGTCTGAGTGAAACAAAAGCCATTTTCTCCTGTTGAATTCTGAGGCATTGCCATGAACAGAGACACAGAGCCAAGGAGCAGCTTGAGGTGCGCCTTGAGGCCAAGGGTGGTGAGAACCTGCCTGGCTGGGAGATGCAACTTTCAGCGCTTACACCAGTAGGGAGATGGAAAAGGTCTGAGCCAAGACCATTCTGATCTGTGAAGAGAGAAACTTTACACATCTTTATACAAAACCATGCTTAAACCCCTTAAATATTGTTCTATATGTATAATTATTATATATAATATTTAAGTAGATAGATAAAATAATTGGCATTTCACCAGGCAGTTCAGCTGGATGTGTGCCCCCTGCCATGGGGTGTGTTAGTACCTCTGCTATCAGGGCACCATTAACATTACAGAAAAGAACAAAGCATTCAAAAGCACTAAAGAAAAGCATCTCTAAAAGCAGTCTCCCTGCCACCGAAGACACTTACCCTTCCTCTAGAGCAGACCCTGGTTAGACATCAGACCCTCACCACCTCTGTCCCTCTCCTTCCCGTGGAGACCAGTGTGCACAGCAACAGGTTTCCCACTGTTAAAAGTCCTTTGGTCTCTCCTTCCCACTCTGCCAATAATAGTTTATAATTATCCTGAAAAGTTTCCACAGTCAGACTGATTTTATTCCAAGCCCTCAGATCCGTTTACAACTATTCAGTAAAATCCTTTCTATAACTAATTAGACTACATGCCATTTCAGAGTGAGCTGGAGGGCAGAGGCAGCTGACTCTAACCTAATTACCAATGCAGACTGCCTTCTTTCAACCAGTTCATGTGCATCACAGCACCTGACCATGCCAGCTACCAAGAGTAATTTTCCTTAAACGCCTTGGCTGAATATATGCCATATATATATGTACGGATATATGAAGATGACAGTAAGGTTGTTCCTTGAATACTGATCTTAAGTACACAACAAATGCTAGGCAAGAATAGTTCCATTAGAGAACATAGTCAAACATCCTGTGTTTCCCAATAGTGTCACAGAATGGTTTGGATTGGAAGTGACATTAAAGCTCATCCAGTTCCAATCCCCTGCCATGGGCAGGGACACCTTCCATTAGAGCGGGTTGCTCCAAGCCCCATCCATCCTGGCCTTGAGCACTGCCAGGAATGAGGCAGCCACAGCTTCTCTGGACACCCTTTTATAAGAGGTTCTTATAAAAGTGGTCCCCTTGACATGAGAATCCTCCTCATCAGCAGGGAACAGGGAAAAACGTATTGACATTCACCTGGTAGATAATAGCATGCACAAGCACTGATGTGCTTCCCTGTACCAGCAGCTCTTGCAGGCATGGGCGCGGGAAGACCCTACCTCTACTTTAGCTGACTGAGTACAGTACAGGATAGTTTTTGCTTTTACAATCAAAGTTAACTGCAGGTGTTAAAATTTTCTGCAGAGATAGATTGTTGCAATATGCTGGCACAGAAAGATAATGCCTTGAATGCAAAGCTGTATTTTCTCACTTTTTCATCCCTCCAATATTCTTATGACTCTTACGGCTCTAAATCTGTTTCCTCATCTTTGGATGCAATACTGGAAACAATAAATAAGACTGCTGTAGCACTCTATTAAAGTCAGAAGTGGTTATGAGGTATTGAATCAGGCTTTAAGGGGTGGAACTATTTGTGTCCATGTAAATCAAACATGCCTTCTGCACAGGAGCCAGCCAACTTCAGCTGCGAGCTTCCCATAGCAGACACAAGTCTGATATTACATTCAGCTGCACTTGTAAAGAAGATTGCTCTGCTGAGGACTGATTTTGCTGTTACTGATGTCAGCTGATAGTAAAAGCTTATATCTGTTAGTTAGCTGATGTGATCGTGTCATGGTTTAAGTCCAGTCAGCCACACAGCTCGCTCACTCACTCTCCCAACCCCACTCCCAGAGGGATGGGGAGGAGAATAAAAGAATATAACTCCCATGGGTTGAGATAAGAACAGTCCAGGAACTAAAGTATAACACAAAGCACTGCTGCTGCCACCAATAATAGTAATGATAAGGGAAGTAACAAGGGAAGAGAATACCACCTCTCACCACCCACCGACTGATACCCAGCCTGATCTGAGCAGCGAGCTAACCCATCTGGGTGACTGTCCCCAGTTTCTATACTGGGCATAACGTGCTGTGGTATGGAATACCTCTTTGGTCAGTTTGGGTCAGGTGTCCTGTCTCTGCTTCCTCACAGCTTCCCCTCCTCTCTGGCAGAGCATGAGGCTCAGAAAGTCCTTGGTCAGAGTAAACATTACTGAGCAGCAACTGAAACCATCGGTGTTATCAGCACTGTTCCCAGGCTGAAAGTCAAAACCACAGCACTGCACCAGCTACTGAGAAAGAGAAAAATGACTGCTACTGCTGAACGCAGAATAGAGCGGGAGCAGAGAGCTTCCAAACTGGCTCACCTTCACACTGGAGGAAAGCCTCCTACTGCCTCTTTACCAGCACTGGGATATCTCCTTGATACTTCATGAACAGCTACATTGACATTACATATTGACTTTTTGATATTTCATGAGTCAGGAAAGAGATTACAGGTTCTCATTAAAGTTTCCTTTTTCTTGAAGTAGGAATCTGGACCACTTCAACTGTGGGTACCTTTAGTCCTACTAGCAGCAAACACAGCGTGAAACACATCCAAACAAGCAATCAGCCTTTCCTCCAAGCAGCAGATGTTTCCCCACACACAGAAGCCTCTCTGCCCCCAGAGCTCACGTCCTGACCATTTCCCAATGGAACTGGGCTAACAACTTGCTCCCAGGTGCAGCAGGCACGAAGCCCATTCCTGCTCTGTGCTGTCTACTGAGCTGCTTTTTATCTCTTGAAGTATTTATAAACTGGCAGTGACATGTTCACTGGGAAGATCAGCCTTCATAAGAGCCATATGCTACTTTAGAAGACAAAATATGATCTTCAGGGAAAACACTCACAACTAACTTCATGCATTTTCTAATCATCCTTATTCATCTAAGCCATGCATTTATTGCTTCCCATTCATCTCTGGTTTTAATGACTCAGATGGTGATTTCTTGCTTACATTAAATCAGTCCCAAACCTATTATCTCACAGCTACAGATTTACTCATCTTACTGCAAGATTTTGACTCATTTTTTTTCAGCTGTACAGCTGATTCCAGATTGCCAACATCACCAAGCCAACACAACAGAAGCAGCAAGGCAATGAAAGCATCTGATTGGTATTTCACAATGAAATCTGTAAAGACTCCTCCACCCACCTTCATATTTACCATTAAATCAATAGTAAAACTTACAAGGTTTTCATCAGGTGATCATTTAAAAACTCACAGGACCAATTAAAACCAGTTTGTGTCTCTGCCAAAGACTGTGATTAAATTAATGCTCCAAATTAACTCATTACTGACATGCAAAATAATCCCATTTGCTGAAGCATGCCCAATAATAGTCTTCCCTTTCACTCTATGGGTTTTAACTTTTATTGTTGTAAGTATCATCTATTCGTAAGTTGTGCTTTCCATAGGTGAGCACAGTTTATGGTTTGTGACCAGACTTAATCATTTCTTCAATACTATGGCATATATTTGCTGAGGAGCAGGGACAGGGGATTTAAAGTGACCAGACAATGTACTGCAAACAAGTGCAGCCCCAGGGGATGCTCAGTGGCTGCTCTGGTCTCAGTTATTCTCCTTGACATGAGAGTGAGCCTGACCTTACAAAGTAGATACTTCAGGAAAGTCCACATTCAAGTACCAAGCTCATGTCACTCCAGAAAGAGACAAATTCATCTGGGTTTGTACATTTAATTCCTCCTGGTAACATATACTGAACTTTTCTTGGGTATTCTGGCTTTAAAGTGTTATCAGTGTTGATTCTGTCATGGCTGATAAACACCATATGGATCGAGTGTAATCCACTTGCTGCTTTAGGAACAGGGAAGCCTCTCAGAACTGAGATAAATCCATGTCCTAGTCCTGTGAAGGGTGTTTGTACTCAAGGTGCTGGTTCAGTTAAAATGAGATTGAAGCAAGCATGGGGAGATGGGGCTATTCGCCTGCAAGACTGAATTGTTTTCCCTGGCAACTGAAGAACTTTACACAACTCACACAAAGGATGAACCTTGCATCTTTTAGCATCTCTTAAAAAGCATCCCTGTGGTTCAGCAATACAGAGGATGCTGCTGTTGCCAGGAGCAGCATCAGGACCAGGCCAGATCTGCTCACAAGCAATTCCTACAGGAACAGCATCATCCTGCACACATGGAAACATTTCAGAAATGAGAAACACACCCAAAGAGCAGCCAGCTGACCATATTCCCAATGCTGGCTCCCCATCAGTGCTGCAAGGACAACTTCAGTGAACAGGAGGAGGTACCCTGCAGAGGATGGAGACAGGAATACCCTGGGCCACCCCGGATATTGCAGTTTCCACACAATTACTTCCACCAGCATCTGATGCACAGAAGAGAGCAGTTTAAACTGGCTTTAAACTATCACATGAGAAGGACACATTTATAATTAAATAAATTCCAAATAGCAAAGCTTAACACTCTCAAATCCTTTGTATTTTTTCCAAGCACTTTCCATTCACTGGAGAATTAATGCAATAATATGTGAGAAATCGGGAAGGTGGCTTGGATAATTTTCAATTAACTGCTTGAAAATGCTTTGATGATAAATCTAGCCACTTTTTCTGAGCTTACTTATTTGGTCCAGCTTATCTGTGTAAATACAACTGGCTGGAGCTGCCTTAGACTGCCTTTAAAAACTTGCAGTGACAATGCACAAAGCAGATTTAACTCAGCCACTAGACTTTGCCATAGCAAAGATTAACCAGACAAAAGGTTCTTTTATGCTATACCTCCTTCTCCCTAAAGCCACTCTTGCTTTAATATCTTTTTCCTACCCACAAGACTGATTAACGATGAGAAGGTTTTCGTGCTGACCACGGAGCTGGGTGTCTCTGTGACTCTTCAAACACAGATATACCACCAGCATGTTACCAAGGTCTGGCTCTGCCCATAGCATGCCACTGTTTTCCATCATTTGGATTCTTTTTAAGTCATTTGAGGGTGTTCAGTACTCAGGATCGGGTTTCTACATCGAGGCATTAGTCAGCTTTTCCCAATGATTACCCATTAGTTCCTACGCTATCCCTTCTTTGGCTCTATGCAGAAGATGCAAATTCAAGCAAATCCTTGACAATATAAGAAAGGAAACAAAATGAGCAAAACCCAAATAATGTGAGACACAACTATGTGCTGCTTCTAAAGATAGAAGCAATAATGATGCAAAAAAATGCAACATCCTGTGTTACACAATGCAAGGACACCGAATACAGGATAAATGTAATAGAATAACGCTGAAATCTGCCATGGTTCACAGAAACTCTCTTTTTTATCCTCCTGTTTTGACCACTATGAAAGTAAAGGCAAACAGGGGAAATCAGAGGAAATGACACCATGAAACTGTGCAAGCCACAGCCCAGAAAAATTGATACGGCCCAAACAGTACAAAGCACCTCTGTTGGAGGTGCTGCGTTAATACTACACAGAATTACTGCATCCTCTTCAAACAGAGGGCAACAGTCACTGCTGGAGTAGCAAAACCTTTCCACTGGCTTTCCTCTTACATCACTGCTGGATAACAGCCTTTTCTTTGAGATCTCTACATGTATCACACTCTTGCCAGGTATCGGGAATCTATTTCTCACTTGATTATAAGAGCAAAAGCAGCAACACAAAATCATGCTAGGTGCCAAAACTATTTATACCCTAACTTGGGCCACTACCTTCCTTTCTACTGTCAGCCATTCAAAAGCCATGCAGAAACGTGCACATCTGCACAGCTGGTTTTCCTTAGAACACTTGTCATGCTTGGGCTGCTGCAGACCACAAGCGAGGAGCTGTTCAAAGTGGGTTTCAAATGAACCTTCACTGGTGAAGAACCATTTCTTCATGGGGACTTAATGACTTTTTCCTTTCAAATGGATCACACTGATCAAAATTTGGAGAAGAAACACAAACTTAAATCCCTGCTTTCCGCTGCAGCATGGGAAGAAATCCATGTGAGGCTCTACACAGGGCTGTCAAGGGAAAGAGCTGGCATGGGGCATACCTGTCTCTTTTACACGTGGACAATGGTGGCTGGAGGTCAACATCCAAATTACTCAGTACTTCACTTTTTCCTGAGACAAGATTGACTCCCAACACCTTTTCCCTGTAGCCAATCTGCTTTCTGAGGAAAATCACATACCACAAGGTCATATTGCTCTACCAGCCAGTGACGGGCTTTAGCTTGAGCTCTCTATGACAAGTTCTCCAGCTCAACCTTGTGTTGGTGGGCTGGATGCTCACCCATTCCCCTCACAACCCAGGGAACACAGAGTTGAAGGGAGCACATTAAAAGAGTCAAGTTTCTTATTCTCTTACGCTTTTAGGTACCATCAGCATCAGTTGCAAAGGTTGTCATCCTCAGTGGGCACAAGAGCCCATGAAACAGGCAGGTGGAAACACTGAGTCAAGTGGTAGCACGACACACAGGAAAAGTTCAGCTGAGGGAAGAGTATTTTCCACACAAGCCCACTCTTTTCCACATCAGCAAGTAACAGCTTCCCCAAACAGCCCCAGGAGCACAAGCTCACTGGTGCACACCGCTTAGCCTGGATCTTGTTTAACATTCAGTGATGCTCTCTAATCCTCTTAGGTATTAGTCTTGAGACTCCTGCCAAGCACAGGAACAGCACAGCCTCCCAGGCAGCACTTAAATAAACTCACTGCTTGCAATGGGCCATTTTGCAAAATACAGTAGAACTACAGCTGTTCTGTTCTGGTTAACCTCAGATTAGCACCTAGGAAGTTACTATGGCATGCAAAACACTAAGTTAAATAACCCTGATGTCTACATCTCAGGTGATTCCCTAGGAAGTCATACGGCATTAAGACTGGGATTTGTCTCTCAATTATGTGCTTAAAGTTAGGTGCCCAATTTGAGTTGGATATTCCTATTGTCTCTCTGTTGCCTATGGCAAGATCATCCTATTCAGGTTACCTACAGCCCTCACACCATAGAATTATAGAAAGGTTTGGGCTGGAAGGAAACTTAAAGACCATCTTGTTCCTACTCCCTGCCATGGGCAGGGACACCTTCCACTAGAGCAGCTTGCTCCAAGCCCTGTCCAACTTGGCTTTGAGCACTGCCAGGGATGTGGCAGCCACAGCTTCTCTGGGCACCCTGTGCCAGCGCCTCAGCAACCTCCCAGGGAAGAGCTTCTGCCTAAGAGCTCATCTCAATCTCCCCTCTGGCAGGTTAAAGCCATTCCCCTTGGCCTGTCCCTACAGACCCTTTTCCAATGCCCCTCTCCAGGTTCCTTGTCAGCCGCTTTAAGCACTGGAAGCTGCTCTAAGGCCTCCCCGAGCCTTCACTCCAGGCTGAACCACCCCAACTCTCTCAGCCTGTCTCTATAGCAGAGGTGCTCCAGCCCTCAGCCTTCTCCCAGGTCTCTACAATCACTAGTTTGTGTATTGCTAAATCACTCCTTAGTGCAGGTATGACCTGGAGCACAAACAGGCACATAATCATATTTCTGTTTGATTAGCGAAGCGTATTACCCTGAGCTTATTCTGTCTTCATGTTGGCTGAAGTCACAACACAAACAATATTTGATCTAGCACAAAGACAGATGGCACAAAATTGACCCATTCAGCAGAAATCTGAAGTGGAACAAGGGAGTTCAGACAAAATCAGTGCACAGGCTTATGCAGCTGTAGGACTTCTGACTTGGCATTTGCAGCCTCTAAGTTTCCTGACACCAAGTACTCCCCGTCCTCCCTCCAAAGATGAAGCAAACAAAAGTATCGTACTTCATTATATTTCATCCATTTAGAATAAACTCGATGTCATCTTGCAGTTACTTTGCATTTGAGCATGCAGTACCCTCGATCTTGATACACTGTGGTATATTTGGGGATTTCTTAGAAAAGGGCACATCCCTGATGTATAATCGAGAGAAAATGACAACCACTTTGGAAGAAATGGTGGGTAAATCTTGACTGTGCTTCTGAGACTTCACTGATTCCTTTGAGGCATGCCACTGGAAAAATGCTGAGCAATACTGTTCTGCATTAACAGGCCTAAGAAACCCAGCTCAGTATGAAATAGCAAACCCATACATACACACACATCAATTATGTGTATGCTCTCTGCAAGCACCACACAGTTCGCAAACTGTCCCTTTCCTAGGCTGGAACATCTTCCATCTGACAATGCTCAATCAGGTCAGCAACTCATTCTTACTGCCAGGGAGTAAATTGTTGCCAAATGGTGTTTCTTCCTGAGATAAAGAAATAAGCGGGCATACAGTGTTCCCATTGTCAACCCAAAACATCTGCTGGAAGTCAGGGGGTTTGCTGACTGTAGACAATGTGGAGATGGTTTCTCCACTCTCTCTTTTCTCCTGCACAAGGAATCACAGCGGCTGTTGAAGGATAGATCTACTTGGAAATCTGAAAACTACCTTTGAGGGATTCCTGCTTCCACATTGCAGTATATAGCGGCATTCCTGCTTCTGGCTTGGGAACAGTTTCCTTGGTAAGCAGCTGATCTCATCCTAGAGCCTCCTACAAAGTGCTATGAGAAACACACCGAGCAGGATAACTTGTTTCTTGATCACCAGCTTGAACAAGGTCACAGAGGACTGGTTATTGATCAGAGTTCCCTGAGGAATGATGGGCCCGATCCTGCCAGTGCTGGCACCCATGCTGTGTTTGCTCACAGAAGACATTCAAGTGCGGTTTCCAAGATCACTCGGAGAAAGTGACAGGTAGTTCAACAGAATAAGGATTGTTGGGTTGTGGTAGTAAGCAAAGAAGCCCATTTATTGCCTCTTGGGGAAAAAAAAAGGCAGTATTTTAAGTTACTTGAAAACAAGAATACTGAAGATAGATAACCAGTGCAGCACAGGCTAGGAATCTACTTTTCACTCCTTTCAGTTCAGTTCCTTCAACAGCTTAGGTCTCTGAATAAATAAGAGGAAAATATACAGCACTAAGGGTATCATGGGTTCATCAGGGTGATAGGAGGACTCCAGAAAGGCTGAGTCTGTTATAACCAAGACCCACATCCTGGCTCTAAGGATCTAAAGCCTCCATGAGACTGAATCCACTCCGGCAATACTAAGACAACAGTGATGTCGTTTTGAAAGCACTGCGAGGAAATCCCTTTTTGGGGTGGATTTTTATGCTAACACAAAGCTCTATGGTATCTGCCCTGGCCTTGATTAAGCTGAAGCAGTGCAGGATCAAATAGGTGATGGAGGGAAGGCATTAGCAAACACTTCCAGACAAGACAAGGTAGAGCAGCCTTGCAGCTGCTCTGGGACAAGGACTGAGCTTCTGCTTGCTATGAGGCTTTTAAAACAACAGAAAACTTGAATTCAAGCTTCAAACCTGGTTTATTTGGGCTATGGCAAGCTAAAGAGATTGATGCGGTTTTCCAAGGAAAGGCTACGAGGGAAAATCCAAAAGAGCCCATTGATCCTTCAAGTGTTTTGGAGCCTTTTTATTTCTGCGTCATGGGTTGGTATCATTCTATCAGAACTCTAGGATCTGAACGTGTTACTTTTTCTCTCTTAGTGCCAGCTAGAAAAACCAACTCCCATTTCCTAGCACACCCAAAGCACTCCAATGCGTAAATATGAAACCATAGCTATAAAAACACCAAAAAGTACTTTTGCTTGGATTTTTTCAGCCAGAACATTGCAAGGTCAGAGTATTTTTTGGAAGAACCCCGAAGCCTTTGGCCTTGCTTTCCCCAACATGAAAGCACCTCCCTAACCCCCTCCGACCACTGAACGATGGTTATACAAAGCTCGTCAGTGTTTCGTGTTCTTTCTTGAAGGAACCAATCTGAGCTCTGACAATCCAAATGGCTGAAGATAATCAGTGCCGTTCAGTGATACACTGTCTCCATCAGTATGACCAACCCAGTTTTAGTGCAGCTATATATATGTGAGTAGAATAGCAAAAGAGAAAAAGACCAGGACTAGTGTCTTCACTGCTCCAGGAATTCAAAAAAGTGCTGGAAAGCCTCAGCACCTTGCTGAATGAAGCCAGCAAGAATAAAGAGTATTCCCTACCAGCACCATATTCCTATTGCTCAAGCTCGTTTACAGTTTAGAAGTGGAAGGACATTACTTTTGACAGCAGCAACACAATAGTACCCCAGACTTCGTGTATTTCTGCCTGAATTGAGATTTAAGGTTAGAATAACATTACTCTGTTAATATTAAACACTTCACTGCCTCACCTCATGCTCTCCGCTGTACTAACAAGAGGCCTGATGCAAACTCTATGGAAGTTAGTGGCCCAGAGTACTTGTCTACAATCACTCATCACAGCTACCAAAGCAGGATAAATGCTTTTGTTTGAGATTCATAAACCAGACAAAATCCTTGACCTCTCTCAGAGCATTTCTCCCACAAAGTGTTTGTAGTAACTCTTTGTTCTCAACTCCTCCAGTTCAGCATCACCGCTGGTACGCCAGGAGGTCACCCAAGGGCAAGATGGAACAAAAGTAGTTATATCACAGGCAGGCTAGCCATAGATTGGCTTTGAAAAGGGAAAAGAGAGCAACACCAGGATGGGAGCAGCTCTTGCACCTAGAGAGGACCGGGGTAGCTGGGGAGCATTCTGGGCATTGAAAGCAACACCAAACCACCAATGCATTTAATCCAAAGCAGCCTGTGCAAGGTTAACAACTCCAACAGGTTGCTATAAAGTGGTGATCTTGGTTTCTTAAGCATAAAAATCCAATTGGGGAACCTCCTCCCCCCCAGAATCCTACTCAGCATCTCACTAACCCACCATCAACAAGCCATCAGGTCTGCTAAGTGCTTGCATAGTCTTAAAAAGCTTTTCCACTGGTCACTGTTGTCTTAATGGGATCCTGCAAGACGCAAGTGGCTCAGAATAATCTACTTACAGGCAGCAGCTCAAGGAACCAGGTGAAGAACACAAGAAACCCAAATGATAAAGTAGAATATTTGGTAATCTGGCATATGAACACCTTCACCTGTAGGTTGTGACCAAGCCCATAGGCAAATGTAGGTTTCTGTGCTTAATACGCTCAATTCAAATAAAGAAAAGCAAAACAGTGCTCAGTGATGCTTTTTGGGGTGGGCTGAGCAAAATAAGCTGCATCAAGCAGAGCCACAAGTCACTTCTGCGCTAGTTTACTGGGTGCAAAGCCCCAACTCAGAGAGCAGGGTCCTGCCCAGCCTGCTCCATGCTGTAAAGACACACACAAAGCTCCTCAAGGAGCTTGCAATCAGAAGTCATGGAGCGCTGAGCAGCTGGATACTGATCTCCCTAAGCCAGTGGAGATTTCTTTTGTTAGTGGCTGATCCCATCTTCCCTCTCACCTACAAACATCTGAGCTCTGTAAAGATTTCTAGTAAGTACTTGCTCAGTAGTTCCTGGTTCTAGTAGCCAAGAATGTCCAACCCCCACAGGCACTGCTGCTTCCAGTCTCATTTGTCATCCCTGGGTCACACATAATGCTTTTGCCACCATCACTTTGTGGGTTTGCCCCACGTGCAGGGTGGATTAAGGCAATACAAGAGGAGTGGCTGTTGCACAGGGCTACAGACAAGGCTGTCACGCCTGTACACGCTCCTCACACACACCAGTACATTAGCAGTGGCAGGGCAGGTGGCTGCGGTCTGTCCCTCATGATGCTGCTTCAGTTTCCGATCATTTCTGGTACTCCACAGGCTAGACCTTTTTGCATATAAATAACTACTTCCCCCTCCTCCCCTTTCATTATTTGTCTAACTCTCTTTCCCCGCCTTTTCATCCTTTTTTCATTCTTCTTGTGTTTAAAGCCACCCAAGGCATACATCTCTAAAAAGCTCTTTCGTCTTTCCCCCACAAATACTATTTTAGGGTGTTTTTACAACCAAGTAACACTATAGAAAGTAAGGAATGAGAAATCAAAAAAGGAGGTGCCAGACTGGAGTAAGTCCACGTTTGTAGTGTGTAGCCTGATAAAAGCAGCCTATAAAATAGCCCTAAAACACTAACGTAACAGCTCATGTGATTAACGCCCACTTATGCCTTTTGAGCTCTCAGAATTGAAACCCAGGCTTGTATTATAACAAGGCTTTTGCTTTGTATCATCTGAACAACTAGGTTCATAAAACAATACAGGTCAGGGGATGGAAGTGCTCCAATTTCATCTCAGCATGCTGCCTGCCACTTCCTTCTCTAACTTTTGTCACTGCCCTCTTGAAGCAGAAACATTTAATTAATAACATACTTTTTACTTGCCATAAGGACCAATTTGCTACACCACTTATTTTTATTACTTTCTCAGCTTTACTTTATCAGTATTATTATTTCCTTAGCCTTTCTTTAGCTGTTTTCTCAGCTTTCCTCATTTTCTCTCCATCTTCTTAATTCCCTATAGAAAGGCAAGGTTCTCACAAAAGGAATGGAAAAAAGAAAACCCACCACCAAACCACAGTGAATCAGTTGTAACGAATTTCAGTTGCAAGATAACAACACCAGTTTTGAAGCATCGCCGGAGGTAGCTCGCAAATGGAAAACCTCAATGACCTGGGCTGTTTTGCTGACTTTCCCTCCCTTCCCTTGCCGCAGGACAGGCTTTTCCCGGGCTCTTGCCACCGAGTCACCTGTCCCACGCCGCAGCCTGTACACCCCGGTGCCGGAGCGCTGCCTCCCCCAACCCCAAGCTCCTCCGAGTCACAGCGAACCCCATTCCGAGGTTTTCCATCCCCTGGTGGGGAGCGGCGGACGATCCGCGCCCATCCGCGCCTCCTCGGGCTCACCCGCGCCGTTCCCACAGACACATGCAGTACCACCCGGTAGCTCCCGCCGTGTGTGTGTGTGCCTATGTAGGGTGGGGGGGTCGCCCAGGGAGCCCTCATCACCGTGATGCCCACCCCGCTCCCTCCATCCCTCCATCCCTCCATCCCTGCCCGGTACCTGCTGCCGGGGCCGCAGCCACCCTCCTGCCGCCACCGCGGTCCCCTGCGCCAGCCGCGGGAACGGCCCCCCCGCCCTGACAGACGGGAGTTTCATCCAATCAGCGACGGATGCAGACTGAGGCTCAGCCAATAGGGAGAGAGGAACTGAGAGCGGAGAGAAAGTGGGGGCTACGCGGATGATGCGGGGTGGGAAAGGGAGAGATGGAAGGGGGGAAAGATGGGAAGGGAAAGAGGAAGAGCAGGGAGAACATCCCCTGTTGGGCAGGAAGAAAAGGGGGAGAGGAACAGCAAGGGAATGGATGACGGAGGAATCATAAGCGGGATAAGGCGAGGGCAAGACTTATGGTCAGGTGCATCTTATCAAACCCACCCAATTTCCCATCCTGCCTCCCACCTGGGCCTACAAAACCCCCAGGGAGGGCTCACGCTGCCCCATCCAGGAGTATCCCAGCCTCCCTGCATCCTGAGATGTGCAGGAAGAAATGCTATGATACATCTTCCCCTGTGCATCGAGGGGAAAAGTGCGCTAGAAGGAACTGCACCCGTGGCTGTTGTGGCAGGGAAATTGCCCTTTACCTCTAGCCATTGCACTGAGTTGACCTCGTGTAAAAGAAGAAGAAGACAGGGAGCAGATGCACGGATATTATTTAATCTGGGACATAACCACAGCTATCACAGTGCTATCTGTATTGGTGCAATACAGCACCAGGTGCTGTCAGCCGGGCACTGCTGGGTTAATGATTGCAGAGGCAGAGCTGATGGAGTAGTGTGAAAAAGCACCGAACCCCTTGGATTTGCATTAATGTGTTTGGGCCTTTTTCTCTGCAGTTCAGTCTCACACAGGGGTTGGTGGAGCCCTTCTGTGGTGAAACAGGGATCTCCAGATCAGCATCCACAGCTGAGCACTCCACACCCTCCAGGACATCAGTCACCTAGGCAGGAGGTATCAAACATGACATGTGCAAGGGTTTGCCTATGCACCTCTTGCATGCCTCCCAGTGCAGCTCCCCTTTGCATTTCTTACAAGTGCTGTTTCACATCACTTGGGAATTTGGCCTGTTTCTGCATGTTCACAGATAAATAATTCAGGCACTTTATACTCTTTAAACTGCAATCAGTTCTCCATTACCCAAAGTGCGTGTGATAACCTGGGTGATGGAAATCCCCAGCTTACTCTGTGCAAAGTGGTAAGGAAGGGAAAGATGTGGTCAGAGGTCTCTCCATTGTGCTCATCTCTGCTTGGTGCAGAGCCAGCAGTGCTGCAGAGCTCAGGGGTCCACAGGGAGCTGAGATCAGGTGCAGAAGCATCCTAGGCTGTGGCTCTAGGATGGTGCTGGAAGGTACTGCCTTTTTGTCTCATCCTTGCTGTGCCCTTTGCAGTTGGATGGGCTCCTGGTAGATTTTGCTTTCACTTACTGGGCCAAAATGGGAGCTGTTAAATAAGTTTTTAAAGCTAGATTAAGTGTAGGTGCTGTTTGCAACATCCTAGAGTCAGGAAAAGCAGGAAGCATTTGCTCCATGGCCACACTCTGAGGTTACTTTATTATAGATGAATCTTTTCCTGTATGCTGAAGTTTAGGGCATTGTTTTGGCTGGTGCTGAACCATCACTGATGAGTAAGATCCTGATTCAAAGTGTTTATATTTTAAATAAACAGGGTGGAAAGGACAGCAAATGTGCAAAGGTGAAGCAGTGCGTCAAAAGCATCTGAGCTGGGAACCCCGCCACGTTTCCTGTTCAACCATGCCAGGCTGCATTCATCAGTGTGTCCAGCTTCAGGGTGATGCAACCCTCCTTCTCAGTTATGCTCAGTTTAGATGCATTTTGGTCCATCCTGCCTTCGGTGAGGTTGTGTCAGAGGTGCAGAGTGATTCCTTTCCTTCAGTTTTGGTGAATTTTTTATCTCATCCTCTTGACTGAGGGAGAGATGAAGTTATGGGGCTTGTCCTATGGATTTGCATGAGCCAGTAGTAACTGATAATGTGTCCAAGGGAGAAGGTGCAACAAGAAAGGATGGGGGTTACATGGAAAAAATCTATCTCCTACAGAAATCCTTAGAAGATGCTGGGCAGTATATGGCAAAACAGTCCTGCCATCTCTGTGATTCTCTTGTAAATGAATGGAGTCTGTCCCGGGGGAAGATTGTTTTAAACCTCAGTTTTAAAGCCCCCAGAGCTCAGCATGAGTGGATGCACACCTTGCTGCAAGAGTGGCTCAGAGTGGCTCCTCCAGAACCCAGCACCTCCCCAGGATCAGGCTTATCCTGGAAGTTTGTAGCCATTTTAAGGGATAGGAGAAGCTGGAATTCATTTGCATTCATTTGCCAAAGCTATAGAAAGGCATGAAGCGTGTATGATGTAATGAAAGCTGGGGGAGGCAGGGGGAGGAAAGGATGGCCAAGGTTTGGGGAGCACAGAGGGGAACATGGGCAGGGTGTCAGGGACCTAAGCACAAGGGTACTGGGGACTTGGCATGAGCTCAAGTTGAGCCTCACTCAGTTCCTCTCCTGGCTCTGCAAACCTGCAAAAGAGAAGGGTGCAATGGGAGGAAAGGGAGAAAAGTATTGCAGAAGAATTGGAGAAGTGCTCATCAGAGTGTAGTCCTTGTCCTGCTGCGAGCCAGACACCTCCAGGGGAGATGGGGGGGAGATGAACAGGCACAGCACGGTCCCCTGCACTGCTGAAGATGAACATCAGTTTTCCTGGACAGCATCTGGCCTAAATCTTCCTCATCTCTGCTAGTCTCCCATTTCAGGACCATCTCCTTTTGCTCCCTCCTGCCAAGCTCAGTCAGACTGGATATAGAGCTCAGTCAGCAGCTGGTGCTGCTGGTGACTTCTCTTTCAAAATTGAAAGGAACAAGGATTTGGCTTGGCTGGGGCTTGGTAGTGGCACAGAGGTTGTTTCTGAAAGGATGGGGCCATCCCTACCCTCAGCCATCTCTGTGCTATCCATCATTACAGCTGAGAATTATCAGGGCAATGATAGTAATTAACAATGGTAATCATATTGTTATTATTAACATTATAATAATTATATTGTTGTTCTTACATGGGTTTCTATCTCCTCAGGCTTAGGAGGCTCTGATCATTTTAGTTTGAATCCCTGATTTTATGGCCCATGTTAACACTTGCAGTTCTTCCACAATGATTTTCATTCAATGATTCACATGGGGATGGATTTATGATGAGTTGTACCTCTGTCAGAAGCCTTGGGAGAGTCAGAACCTCTGGGCAGCTATTTTTGTATAAATCTCCATAAATCATTAAAACTCTGGGTTTAATGAATGCAAATCTAGTGCCACAGAAGGGAAGTCAGTTGGCTGGAGGCAGTCCCAGACCTGGAATCACTCCATCACCAGTGGCTGTTGAATGATGCTTCTTCAAGTTCAATCCTGTAAGCCACGTGGGACCTGAGATGATCATGACAATCTTTAGGTTAAATCTGTGCAGAAATAAACCTTATTAATGCCCATCAAATAAAACCATCCTTGTTTTTCCAGGATCCACAGTGCTGACTAGGAAAGAAAGAGAACAGTTGTATATTCATCATGTAAAATCTAGTTCTGGGAACATTGACATTTTTAATACAGATAAGTGCGCATATATTTACAAGATGAGGTTAGCACAGAAATAAACAATTTATTTAAAGGCATAATGTCTGATACAGAGTTCTGCTGCCTGAATGATCATTTCCTAGTACTGCTGTTATAAATACTTCACTGATTCACATCTGTTGCAGAACAAGCAACAAATCTCTGGGAAAGAAGTGCAGAACTGGATTTGTTCCTTAAAAAAAAATAGAATAATTGAATAACCAAATTAAAACCTTTTAGAGTTTTATTGTATCTCTAATTTCAGCTAGAAATTCATTCACAGGAATGAATATAATAAAGATGGGATTGTTTAAGAGCAGCGACTGACGCTGCCTTGCAGTGGGAAATGCACTTTGGAATATCCCCCTTGGGATCTTTATCAGACTTTGTACTATGCTACCTCGGTGAGATCCTGTTGGTATTGCAGACTGGAGCATCAGACCCCATCCTGCGCAGCACTGTGAGCTGCATTTATTATCATGAGAGCAAAAGATCCTGTAAATGAATGGAGTCAAATAGTGGCAACCATTGCCAGAGAGCACTGCAGAACGAAATGGGTATCTGCTCAAGGAAGGATTAGACAAATTAATGGGTGACACATCCTCTGGCAGCTACTAAACTCAATAATCTCAATGCAAATCGCTAGTTAGAGATGTCCCCAAGGTGCTAAGAGATGGTGGCCAGGAAAGCATCACAACAGGCAGCAACCCCTCGCTGCCCATCCTGCTCTCACACGCTTTATAAACCAGCCATCAACAGCGCTGCAATGCTGTATCTCTGGGTTATTGAGAAACAAATTTAGGAACCTTGCTGCTGAGCATGTGGGATGTGTTAATTCTGAAGGGCATAAAGGAGAGTTACAGCTTCTCTTTGAAAGATTTCTGGAGGGCCGGAGCTCTTTTATTCTCAGGTCTTTTCCATTAGGTGATGCACAGACACTGCAGCCTTTCTTTCCTAAGGCACAAATAAAAGTGATCTCTTGCACTCCAATCAAGTTTTATTTGAACGAAATATGACATTATATTGGCAAGAAGGATGGAAAAGTCCCAAGATGGTATCATCCAAAGAGAAAACAATTGGAGCTCAGTGCAGGAGCTGTAGGTGTGTTCCTGCAGAGCCTGAACAGTGCATGGCACCCAGCAGCTCCGAGTTAACACCAAGGTTATTTCAGCCAGGGGTTAAAAGGGAGTATTTGACTGTGATGATGGCAGTAAGCACAATATTTTGTTAACTGTTGCTCTTGGGCAGAAAGCAGCCCTGATTAGCAAAGCCACACCATGAGAGTATATGCTCTGCGTCAGACTCCAGGACTCCTTTCTTTGTGCCCATATCCAGCACCATGAGCTGGAGCTCCTAAGGTGCTATGTGTGAGTCCTGCAGAAATGCAAACAGTAACCAATAATAACAATAATTACAATGCAGATCATTACATGGGTCGTGCCAAGCTCCAACATTTAAGTTCTTTGAGCACAACCAACCTGCTAAATTATTATTTGGTAGGGGCCAACAAGGCATCCTCTGCACCTTACCTTCGTGGGCTGCTAGAGCTGAAGATCTGCTCCAGGACAAGTTCACCAGCTTGGAGAGCTGTGTGTGCCACTGCAGGAACCCCATGGGTTGGGGAAGGAGCACTGGCAGAGATATACCCTATGTACAGAGATGTACCCCAATGTACCTCAATCCCACACTTCCCCATGTACAGAGATGTACCCCAATGTACCCCAATCCCACACTTCCCCATGTACAGAGATGTACCTCGGTGTACCCCAATCCCACACTTCCCCATGTACAGAGATGTACCCCAGTGTACCCCAATCCCATACTTCCTCTGCTCACTCATGGAAAAAAGCAATGAAGAATAATAAGACAAAAACATAAGAAATGTTGGGACAGCTCAGAATTCATTGCTCTGTTGTACCAAGCAGCGGTGCAAATGAGATCGAGGGGAAGATCACCTGTGCTGTGGTCTTCTTATCCACTGGCTGTGCTTCTGGCTCTGTGTCCAGTGGGAATATTCACTCTTCCTTTAGCAGCAGCACAAATTCCCTCATACCAAGGAAGGGCACAAGGGAGGTGGCAGCATCCCAGATGAGAAGCCTGCAGTGTGGGCCGTGCGTGGGAAGCAGTGCAGAGCATCCGCACAGAGGTTTGGGCTTGGGCTCCAGCTGAGCTGCCACGGTCAACACACCATGTTTGTACAGCGGGAGATCATATCAGAGCAACACCCTTCCTCTTTATGTGTGTTTTTGAAGTGCAAGAGCAATCGAACTATCCATTTCACACCACTTCTCTCTTGCTTGGAGGCTGCAGAAAGAAGTTGTTTGCAGCCACCCAAATTTTACTTTAATTTTCTCCTTAATAAAGATTGATGAAAAACATAACATTATATCTGAGGCATGAACTTTTAATGACTTTATATCATAACAGTTTTTGAAGATCCCCATTGAACTGAGTCTTTCAACTCTTTGCATTAGTTTAAAAAGATGGCACAAATATTGCTCCAGGTCTCATGTACCACGCTATTTGCTCTGCCCAATCCCCCCTGCAGATTTTGGTAAGCGTTGCCATTGCAGTGTAATGAAGTACAGATGCTTATTGACAGACATGCATTGATTGATCTATCACCTACCCTTATAATCCAGGAGATGGTTGTGAGCAGCATGTGTTTGTGAAGAATATATTCCAGCATGATAAGTTAGCTGTATTGGAAAGATTTCCAGATAGCGATTGATTTTCCAGGCTATAATTAGCTCAGAGATTACAAACATAGAAAATATTGCTCCAGGAATTGATTTGTTTAATTGCTCATAGCACGAAAGCTATGGTGTGACTGCAAAGCACATCATATGCTTCCCGCAGAGAAAGACTTTGAACTCTGGATAAATATTGCTCCTGTAAACATGGAGAAGAAATCATGTGGGTAATTGTGTTGCTGTCTCAGATAAGGTCTGGATCTTACTCATTCTGGCTGATTTTGAAAACCCAGCTCTATAGTTCCAGATTCATGGAGCTGCTTTTAATTACCACCAGAAGGGTTCATAGGGATGCTGCGAGCCAGGTACCAAATGACTCTGGTTGCAACCTGCAGCAACATGACATATCCCAGCAAGGCTGTGTTTTGCTAATCTGCTCCATCCTGGTCCCTGCATGGATGCTTTATCAGTTTAAACTTCACACTGCTGATGGAGCTGCCTACTAGTGCAGCAAATGCCATGCATGCACATGGGTTACACCAGACTCTGCCCTAACCATCCTTCAGGGCTCCAATGAAATTAGTCCCATGGACCACAGCTTGGGTCATGCTCAGATCCTTTCTCCTCTTCTTCCCCTGACCCTGCAGCAACCAGAATTCAAGGCTCAGCTTCACATACTGGAGAGTTTTACAGGAGACAGCTTTAATTTGGTGGCTGCCATGTGTTTCTTATCTAAAGCAACACTTGCATATGCCATTTCCTTGTTATAATTAAAGAAAAACTTAATCAGTTCAACTTCTTGCTGAAGCAGGCCTGACTTTGCTCTTGGCATCCTGAAAGGCATTAGACAATGACAAGCTGCAGCACCTCCTGCAGTCAGCAGAGACCAGAAGTCAGTCTCTGTGGTGCCATCATCCCTCTGGTCCTGTGGCATCACTAGGGCACACCATGCCACCAGTTGCTTTGTAGCTGCTCTTCCCCATTAGTGTTTTTTCTGGTTTTTAATTCTCTTAATTCCCAGTTGACCAAGGGCAGTAACTGCTCACAGGAGTGTCCATGGCCAGAAGCAGACATATTATTAACCCTCTATAAGACACGTTATGGCTGCTTTTTCATCCTCACACATCCCAGAGCTCATGGACAAAGCAGGGTGGACCAAGCCCCCCTAACGCAGGAGATGCTCCCACCCTGCTCTCCCCAACAGCGACAAGATGCATTTACACAGGCAAATATTCCCTGGACCTGCAGGTCTGGAATGTCTTTTTCCCCCTATTTCTTCCAGGAAACATTTGTCCATCTCTAATTACCAGCTGAGGAAAGATGTCTCTTCTCTTCTTTGGAGGGGATTTTGGGTCCTCCCCAGTGATGTGCATGAGCTGGTCAGTGCTTTGCGCTGGTGACTCAGTGGCCCCATAGCACACACAGGGTGGGGTGGTTGTTTCTTATGGAAAATAGGAGTAGTTATGTCCAGTAACAACATAAAAAAAATCCCCCAAACCAAACTTCCTCCTCTAAAGAGCTTTCTATTTCTCTCCAACAGGATAATGACATGTATTTTCTGATGAAGTAAAGCCAGGAGAGCCTGAGAGAGGCAAAACAAGGACACTGCAGTTAGGGAGGTTATTGGAATGATTTCCTCTCATTGCCCAACTGTACCAGCCACTAAACAAATCAGTTGAGTCACTTCTGCAAAGAGCTTGCAAATTAGGAAGGTTGGGCAAGCAGCAAAACCCCCTGAAAGATCATTTCAAGTACAGGGATTACATATTTTGACACAGTCACATGGGCAGTTGGCAGCTGAGATTTCTTCCAGAACCTGTGAAACCTCAGGAAGGAACAAGAGATGCTCGTTTTATAAAGCCCCAAACTTTAGTATTTAGTTATAATGCTAAAAGTAGCAATCTGATTTGGTTGAGAAAAACGCTTTGTCAACTATAGAATTCCCAGACATACCCATTCCAGCAAAACCTTGGGAAGAGTCTCAGGAGATGGGAAGTGCTGCAGTGAAAGTAAATTAAATAAGACATTAGTGAGTTGTGTGCCTTCCTCTTCCTCCCCTGCGGCAGATCCAGAGGTGAGCAGCATCAGGCCAGGGCATGGACTCTCCTCCTGTATGTGCTGTCATTGCACCAGCCAGCTTTCAACCTTTGTAGGGAAATGGTATCAATGGGGGCATCCTTAAACAAGGATCCTAAAGGAGAAAGGTATAGAAGAAAGGATGAGATGATGATGTTCTCTTTACTTCACCTGTGTTCCTGGGAAGAGGGATCCGGGATGTGGATGAGTGAACTGCACGTGCTTTTCCCACCTCCCTATGCCCAGGACAGATGGATATGAAAAAAAAATCGAGTATTTCACCCCAAGAATATATCCAATATTTGTGTGAGTGAATCCCCCATGCATGAGGGCACAGCGGCTGCTGCTGGGACACCAGCATTTAACTGCACCAGGCAGCCCCCCAAAACACGCACTTTCGGGGTTAGGCAATAAAGAGGCACTTTGGGGGTTACCCACTTCCTTCAGGATATGGAATGATTTGCACAATGACCAGCGGGAGTGTCTCAGTTTTCAACTCCCCTCGGAATTCCTATCGGGATAAGGAGGGAGCCGCTGACTTAAACCAGTCTCACTCTCCCATCTAGTGGCAAGACAAGGAAAGGAGGTCCAGGCGGGGAAAAAAGCGTTTCCGGAGGCTTTTGGAGGCGGATGCCGTCCTGGGCTCAGTTAAACCCATCTCCTCCAGCACTCTGAGGACTGGGAATGCCACCAACCCGATCCAGAGGGAAACACAACAAAATGCGACGGTGGCTCCGAGTCCTTCTCTGCATCCAACGGGGTTTGGAGGGAGCCTACTCCAAGAATAAGCCACAAAGGAGAGAAAGGAGGGAATACACCCCAGGGAAAACAGTCTGTATCTAAAAGCATGCACATCCTGAGCAAAACAGTATCTTCTAAATCACTCGTGGTGGGTGGGAGGAGGAAAGCTGCAGAGCAGAGCAAGAGCCACATCTGCCCACAAATAAATAGCCTCTTGCCTTCAAATAACCCTCCCTGCCACTCCGGCTCAATGCAGACACAGATTTACAGCTCCCCACAGCCCTGCACATGTAAGCCCCATAGACTCCCCCATTGCCTTCCCAGAAACGCCTTTGTGGTCGCCCAGAATAGTGAGGGGATGTGCCAGCAGCGCAGGTTGATTGTACAGACACGATTAAGGACACACAGGAAGCATGCGGTCAGGAGTGTGAGCTGGGGCTGTGCTCACTGAGCATGGCATGCAGAGCCTGATGTTTCAGCAGGGCAGCTCCTTGAGGGCCTCTTCTAGGAGGTGACACAGGGTGGCTGAAGCAGGGCAAATGGGGTTACTTTGAGCTGTAAAGCTGTGCCTTATTTCAGCCAGACTCACACCTCTCCTACAAAACTTGAAGGTACTCAAAGTGATTCGGGCCAAAGCAATCCCAATTTCTCCATGAGCAGCTGGTGCAGATCAGCTCAGTGGCTAGCCCCACAGTGGTGTCACTGATGGAGAGACACTGGGCTTGAGGTCCCAGCATCCCAGATTCAGGATGCTGCTATTCCTTCTCCAGTGCACGAAGACCTCAGATGCAGAATGGATGCACTCTTACAGCAGATTAATATTCTCATGTCGGATTAAAGAATCATGGTATTTCCTGGAAAGTTAGATGATGTTTCCTTTTGAGCAAGTAAGGTCAAAAGCACAAGGGAAAAGAAAAGTAATCTCTCATAGGTCAGCTCTTTATAAACCTTGCAGGTGCAAGTGCTCACTCGCATCGCTCTTCATACAAAAAGGCTTTCACAGAGCAATGCATTGCTAACTGTGGCATCACCCACATAGTCTGCAGCACTATGGCCTCCTATGGAAGAAGGTAACTCAGATGAGCACTGTACTCATTCCCATACTGACAGATTATAAAAATAGGTGCTGGGCAGGTTTGGAGGTCAGGTAAAATGGAAATGCCACATCCCTGGCAGTGATCAAGGTCACATCGGATGGGACTTTGATCAATCTAGTCTAGTGAAAGGTGTCCCTGCCTGGGGCAGGGGTTTGGAACTGGATGAGCTTTAAGGTCCTTTCCAACCCAAGCCATTCTATGATACCTTCTGCAGAAGGAATGCAGTGTTCTGGGTGGTTTCTCAAGCAGCACCCCCCAGCTGCTGGAGAGGGATGCATGTTGGATCCAGCATCAGCCACCTTCAGGGGATGCGTGAGGCTGTGCTGGTCTATGTTTGGAATGGGATACCATGGGCTGTGACTGATGCAGGTGGGACCAGGCTGAGTGTTGGCTGAGGTTACTGGACATTAGCTCAGCCACTGCATCCCTCAGATACTCCCAATATCAGGAGAGGGCAGCCTTCACTGCAGACTGATGGGCCAGGGCAGCAGGAGGCATCTGCACTCAACTGGCCCCAGCACCATGAGAGCTGTGGCTTCTAAGAGCAGCTTCTATGAGAATGCTTAAGTGACGGCCAATGTGGAAAGGGGGTGTGCAGGTGAAAAAGGCATCTTTCTCATGAAGACACTGCTGCTGGCAGGAGTTGAGCGCTGCCCTGTCTGGATGCCCAGGATGTGATTCACACAGTCAAGCTGGTGGGAGGAAAGGGTTCCCTGAAGTGAAGCTCACCATGACTTGCTGCTCCAAAATCCCTTCTTCAGCAGGTCTGTAGATATATATATATACAAAAATAAAGTTTTCTTTCTTCATTGCAAGCCCATCTACATACACCAGGCTCATCTACTTGGCTGCAATAGCAACACACATGCGTGGGAATCCAGGTGAGACATCCTGGTCTTGCACCTCCAGTGATGGCCCTGAAAAGCATCCCTGGAAACAGTGTTCGCTGCTACAGCAATAAAAAAAGGTTAATGAAAAGATAAGCTGGAAGCACAGTTAATGCTACCTCATTTGAGCTGCAAGTAAACGGCAAAGTTCTGCCTCCTACTAGAGGTGTCATTGGGGGAAATTATTCCTTCCTTCTCTAAACAGCACCACATTGTTTCTGCTTTTCAACTTGCTGCCAACTTGGTGTCATAGTCTATTTATCCATGACAATAATCTGTTTACCTGGCAGTGATGATATCCTCTATCCAGCCTCCCACCCTCCAGACAAAAGACAGTCAAAAATAGATTCACCTAGGAAAGCAGAATAAATAAGGGCTGCTCTTAGCATGTGAATAGCTAATGAAGACTCACTTTGCAGTCTTGGCATATTCATCAGTTTCAGCAGATGATTGTTGATTGTGTCTGCAGCTACTTTAGACTGCTTTGCTCATTAGACCCAGGTCAAATGAAACACACACAGAACCGTGGCAGAAATTCTAAGAGCCAATGGAGGTGGCCACAGTGGTGACCCATCCCAACTGGAAAATTACCCGTTCGGGCTTTTTATAGCCCATTACATGGAGCTACTTCATCTAAGAGCAAGAGGTAGGTCACTTCTAATCACCAAGGGCGAGATGCAGCTCATCACACTGTCTCATATCTCTCGCTAACAAGAGATGAGTCTCAACAGTTGTGTCTGGGAGACCAAAGAAGCTCCAGACGTGTTCTGGGGGTTGTTTAGGATTCACCACCACACTAATGTGCCTGTATTGTACAACAGTCAGGACTGTCTGCATCACCCTCGGTAAGGATTGAGCAGGGTTGTGGGTCTGTTTGTCCCCCAGCTCCTGGGAAGAAGCTCTGACAACCACTGCCACCCTCTCATCTGCCCAGAAAGGTTTTTTACCTCTTAGCAAGAGATTTGCAACCAGCTGTTAGAGTCCTGTGAAACCTACAGTGAATAACAGACATAAACGCACTATAAGCTATATAAATATAGGCAATCCACTAACAGGATTTTCTTCTTAAGCATCTTAGGATTCCTTTCCTGAATCCAAACCTGGAGGGCTCAGAGACTGCAAGGTGAATGAAGTTTTAATGCTATGGTTGCTAATAACCTGGGAAAGACAAAAGGAAGCAAAACCAAGGAAGAGCGAGCCAGCCAGATCCAGGCTCAGCACAAGTACCTGTGTCTTGATTAATTTGCCACTAAACTTGTGGCAATGGATAAGGACAGAAGAGGGACGCTGTACCATGAAGCACCATTGCCAGGTGACTCCGCTGCAATCTAGATTACACTGCTGTAAAACCTGCTTTAGTTTTTGTCTGATTCAACCCCAAGACCCCATCGATGGTGATTACTCCCAGACATTTCTCTGTCCCTAATCCAGCAAACCATCTTCTTCTCACCAGTTTTGGGTCAAAAGGAAAGTGTTGTTATTAGACTACCTCTATTTTATGGTCTTCTAATTGTTTCCACCTCTGTGATTACATTAATTAGCTAACTGGTTTCTAATGGCTGTACAGTAGCTTGCATCACACTCCCATTAATCACAGCCTCAGCAAGTCTTGTTAAGAAACCCTGATTTTTAACAGTATGACTCGAATTTATTCAATGCAAAAGTAATCTGAAGGGGGAAGAGAAGTCAATAAGAATAGACACTGCCTTTGCCAGCCGCTTGGCAGAGAGCCTCTTTGATATATATATAGAAATGTTATGATTTACAAGAGCCCGCCAACCATTTACTTAGTGTCTGCAATAAAAAAAGCAAGGTAAGTTTGAAGTTCCTAATCACAACTATTAAAGGCTCCTTCTTACGTGCTTTGATTTGAGGCAGTTGACTGACACATTCAAATGGCATCAAAAACTCAAACACCTGATAACACATCTCCTTTCTCCTGGTAGCTGTAACCAAGCACTTGCTGCAGCTGCACCAGCTCCATGTCAAACCCAGGGCAAAGCAGAAATAAAGATCTAAGAGGAGGTTAAGCTTTTGCTGCTGGAAAAACATTGCTCTGAGCCCTCCCAAGACCTCCCTATAAATCCTCATCTAGGGAAACTATTTGATGCGCTAAAAGGCTTCTTAACATAATCAAAGTTAAGAAGAAAGCAACCCACATTACGTAGCTTAAATACACACACAGGGGGATGGTCATCACTGTGGTTATGATAGGGAAAAAATAATGTCTAACACCTACCTAATAGGAGAAATTCCAAAGCCTGTGCAAAAGCCTTCCTTTCCCCATCCCATGCCCTTCCTCAGAAAAGGAATTGTCACCTGCATAGCATCCCTGTTTGAGCGCTGGTCCTTACTGGAGGAGTGCATCCTTGTGGGCACAGGGAGGGCTGTGGCACCAGTGACAAAGACCTGGGAAAGCAGATTCCAAAGGAAAGCATACAGGCAGAAAGTCAGGGCCAACACAAGAAGCTGATGAAGCTCCTATAAGGGGGATGCTAGTACAATAACAGCACTTAAATGCAGTTCCCAGGCAGAAATCGCACTTTGCTCAACTGTTTGTGACCTTCATCAGCACCTTCAACACAGGTGCTGCTCGTATCTTCAATGAGCACCTCTTTACACACAGCTCTCCTATACTGACTTTGGGAACATGACCTGCATGCTCATGTGGGGATGGGATAACAGCATGGTGTGGGCATTAGCCCACACCTTGAGCAGCAGCCGCAGCATCTCAGCTACTGCAGGAGGGTAACCATTGCCTCCTATGGGCTGTTTTCATAGGAGCAGCCTCTCTATTCATCTCTTCAATCTCTAACCAGTAATCTTTGCCTACTGCAAAGCTTAGCTCTAAAGAATGGTGTGGCTGCAGTGCGTGGCTGTCTCCCATGCCTGGACACACCAATCTGGGCTCTGTGCAGTGATGAAGAGAGTGGCCAAGCCCACTTCAGCAAGGTGCTTCATTGCAACCTAATTTTAGTGAGCACTAAGTAAAGCATTCTTAGCAGGAGAGAGAAGGTTATGCTGCTCTTGCATGCCAAGGCTGGCTTTGACAAGGAGGAAGAAGCAGGGAGCCTTCGTTTCCTGAAGCTAAAAGGCTGAAGAGCCCCCATGACAAGCAAACCGTTAAAAAGAAAAAGTAACAATAATACTGAACAAAATATTGCTTAGGGGAGAAATTTCCGCTTGGTTTTAGCACAGATGTTGATATTGTACACTCAGAAATGACCATGTGGAAACACGTTTTCAGTATGCTATTAGGCAATGCACAAAAGCCAAAGAGCTGTATTTGCAAGGCAGGAATTAAAGCATTTAAAAATTGAAAGACGTTTGAAAGATGCCATTTGAAAGGCATTTTCTTCTCTGAAAGAGAAGTTATGAGTAGACAGACTGAGCTTCCCCAAAGCGAGTCCAACGTTCCACTTCGTGTCTGCAGAAGGGGTTTTGGTAGGAACCAGCCATCACCTCTTCACCTATGGGAAAACCAGTGGGTTACCCCTGCAAACCAACCTCGGCTCCAGCCCACAGCTCCCTGCATCGCCTCATTTGCAAACATGCATTCCTGCGCTCAGGAGCACATCTGGAGTGGGGGGATCTGCAACATGCCAAATTTCCCCAGGGCAAGTATGTCCCACACTGGGAGCAGACACCCATCCTGCCTAATGCCTGCGCCACTGGAGATGCTCTGTGTGTAAAGCCGAAAGCGAGCTTGCCCATACATCATCCTTAGCACCTCCACATGATGATCCCACAAAGCATAAAGGGATGTTGCTTTTGAAATTAATGAATACCATCATTTCAAAGCCTGAAGCCTTTGGGAGGAGGGAATCCCGAGCCCTGTGGGGAGTCGCAGGCAGAGGCTGAGCAAAGCTTTTCAGGTGGCTCACAGCAAGGCTCATGCAACAGAGGTGATTGCTCTGCACTTTGCATATTCCCTCTGTGCACCGGGCTGGGATTTTTCATTTCATCCATAATTCATATCTCGCTGCAGTGATTCAACAGAGGCAGTACAGGACCTCAGCATGGGTGATAACAAGGAAAAAGAGAGAGGTGCTTTTTGTTGCCAGACAGCAAACTGTAGAGCCTGGGTCCAGCCAACACCTCCCCTTTATCCCAACTGCCCTATAAGAAAAGATGTGAATAGACAGGGGAACAAGGGCTCAGATTGGGGATGGACGAGGTGCCAGTCAGTGTGCAGCCTGCTGAGGGGTGCAAGAAACCCCTTTGCCTTGCAGGCTCCAGCCTGGCTCAGAGTTGTGCATACTGCCAGACCTTTGCTCCTGGCTCCCTGTCTGTCAGGGCTGCAGATAACCACTGCAAACCCCACATAAACCCACTTTCAACCCCCTGTCTTGGCTCTGGTTTTAGCCAGGAGTGACTGCACAGCAGCCAGCACCACCTCCAGCCCTGGATACATGAACATGCCATCACTAACCAAACCCAGGGTGGACCATTAGCTTTTGAGGCCAGGCTGCTTCTCTTCTCCACCTGGCTCCAGCAGCACTGAAGGGTGACAGTCTTGACTGTCACTGTGGATGGGGAGGTCACTGTGCCGCCCTGGCTGTATCACATACACCAAACAGCCTGTGCTCGCTCTCAGGACTATAAAGCTTTCTCCTGTAACCTCACTGCCTTTCCTCTCCATAACACATAGGCTGAAAAAAAACCAGTTTGTCAGAAACTGAAGTGTTTTGTGAGATTAAAATGTAAATGTTGCTCTCGGCTTTGCAGAGGGGTTTTGTTATTTTACTTCTGGCTCTGCGAGGAAATAGATTCTTGATAACTCTGCGGAGCTGCTGCTGCCCAACCACTGCTGCAAACTGCCAAGCCCAAAATAAATAAACCCTCTGTCAGCCTGTTCTGAACCAACTTGCTGCTGCTTCGGAGAAATATTGGGAGTTTCAAAGCAGCCTTGTACAAGGGGACCTGTAATTACAGCAGCTTCTCCTCCACTGCCTGGGTTTCCCTGGGTTTCAGAGGAGAGGGGAATGCAGAATGCTGTCTTTGACAGTGCTCAGGATAACCACTATATATCGACTTTTTACTATGTTTATTGACTTGAAAATATGGGGAAAGGGCTGTGTCAGGTGTCATGCTCTGCACTGTGTCACCTGTGAATACCTGAATGAGGAGCTGAAAATAATTGATAGGAAATTCCTGCCTGGCTTGGCTCCAGTTTGCAGCCTCATGTCTGTAAAAAGGTCTGGCAGAACCCAAAAGTAGGTGATCTTTTTTCTTATCTTCCAGTGATGCCTCTTTTCTCTGGACTCTGATCCTGCAGAGACATGCGCTGTGCTCAGCATCCACCATGCACCATGGTCTGTGAATTATCCAGGCACCTTGCGTACCCAGACTGCTGTAAATATGGTGAACTTAAAGGGAAAGATAATAAGGATGAGTTTGTTTGCTTTCTGCTGACCACCAAAGCTCTGAGCCACCTACCAGTGCAGTCGGAAGTGAGCTGCTGGGATTTGTGTATCCCCAGTTAGCACGCATTTAAATGGCTGGACTTTGGTATAAGAACCTCTTGGCTCTCAGTTGAAAACTATGACCAACATAAATATTCATAGCTTCATTGCCAAAAAGCGTCATGAGTTTAAATTAACCTTTTATGTATGACATATGTAATAACCGGAATACAGCCAGCAGCTTGACCAGCAGCGCTTGGAAATGATCAGTGAGTCAAGAATCACTCAGAGGATTAATTTGGGAAACAATCTCAAAACCTGAGCTATATGAAAACGAACAGACCACACATTAACAGAGCTTGAGCCTGATCTGTAAACTTAGCTACTCACTTTTTATCCCTTAAGTAAACCAGGAAAAGTAATGTATTTATAGACTTGACGTAAGTAGCCTCAGTGAAATATTGTATGTAATAAATATTCTGCCATCTCAGAAAGCTTATGGGACAAAGCAGCACCGAAGCACTGCAAAGGCAAACTCTGCGTGGCTAAGGATTCTTGATGAGCTGCCAGCCAGCTGAAAACATCGCAAATGAGAGAAAGTAATGAAAATAGAGACTTTAGTAATACAGGATGGAGTTTTATTAACACAACCACAAGGCAGGGTCACTGGATAAGGTCTTTTGCCTTTCTGCTTTGCATGGCACATTTAATCGCTCCTTCCAACCATCACCTTGGAGTTTAACCAGTTTTATCCCAACAGTTTACTGTTTGTCTTTCATTTTCTCCACTGTTTTTCCCCCTTTTCCTTTTTGATGCAAAGATCGTAAGATCTTGGCCCTTTTTCCCTGACCTACACTTTCAGCATTGCTTTTTATGGAATTACAAATCACGCGGTGCATCCACATTAAAACAAAATGTTTTCATCACCATTTTTAAATAAGGATGTCATTTGTAAATGCTTTATTCATAATTAATGGAATTATTACTGGGCGCAGCCACATTCTTCATCCATGTACTGTAAGATATGTTGTATTAGTAAAATGCATTAGTAAAAAGCTTTATAGATGAGGATATGACAACCCGGCTGTGAAGCACATTATGGGATCTACTGTAGCTATTGTTGCAACAATCTTTATGCAAGATTTTAAGCTACCAGCCTGCCAGGGGCTGATTGATAGTGTAAATGTTAATAATTAATAATAGGATAATGTTGATAACTATGATTCTATGATGAGTATGGATTTTTTTTAGTTAGTATTATGCTAATATGCATTATTCACTGAATCATAAAATCACATTAGGGCTGAGAAAGTCTCTCTAGCGTTCTTCGTCTGTACACTGATGAGTCAGTTCTGCTCTCTCCAACCATTTCCAAGCAGCCTGGCTTCCTGCATGAAATCTAGGGGGTAAGAAGTATATTTTAAAACAAATGCAGAGCTCTGGATCTGTGCTTATGAGACCGAGGTGTAAAGTCCTGGCCCTTGGGACACACGTACAACAAACCTGCCTGCTCTAGGCATGAGAGACCCAAGATCTGAGGGACTCTCTGCTACTTTTACAAGGAAAGAGTTTAAAGTGAAGTTATTGCCCCTGCGGATTTCTTTCACTGAAGTGCAGCATCCTCCAGTAAGCTAAAACCATCAGGCATGCTTACCTCTTACAGTGGGTGCTGGTGAGCAAGTGGTAATGCAGGTGGGGTGTAAAGATGGAGACATAAGAGAGTAGAGAGCTGAAAGGTGCTTCAACGGTGGTGTCACTGTTTTACAGCTGACATTATCCTTCCTTATATATGCCAGACAGGATGAAAACACATCACGTCATGTCGGCGAAGTGAATGTCTGTTTGCTGCCGGGCACAGACTGCTCTGAGGACCTGAAAAGCCAACAGCAGCCCCAAAGATCAGGATTTAGAAACAGATACTGAGTAATGGCTGCTGGGACACTCTGGATTCAAATGCTCCCGTTGGGGAGATCTCCCCTTCTCCAGCCCAGCAATGTCTGTCTCCATCAATTGTCTCATGCCTGCCCTCGCAGGACCAGAGATATGATTTTGTCTTCTCCAGTTTCGAAGACTAACATGCAGAAGAGCTCATTCCTGGTACTCAGCTGGTTTGCAGATAACCTACGCCAAAGACATCAGGCATACTGAGCTCACTGGTATTTTCCTATTGGCACCATCTCCGATGAGGAGGGGTGCGCTCCACGAACCTCTGTAATGACACTTTAATTCCTTAAACCATCCTAATACCCACCCAGCTCCCTGGCAATGTGGGAATAGTTTATTGAGTACTCTGAGAGCGATGTTGAGGGAGAGCTGAAAAGTGGCAGTGCAGGAATCCTCTTCTAAGGAAATACATATTAGTAGCTTTTCCTTAGAGAGATGAGAGTCCTCGGAGCTGATCCCCAGATTTCTTTCCTTATCCCTCCTCCTTTCCCTCCTCTTCGATGCTGTGCTTGGCTTTTCACTGTTTTTATTTCAGATAAATCCACAAGCACATTTTGGTGTGGATGCCACCCGGATCCACTTCCTCCCGATCCACAGACACTCCGTCTCTTGTCTCACTTACATTAGTATCAATTATTTACAGCAGGGATGCTAAATCATGAAAATGAAGTTGCAGCAAAGCTCTGCCTCGGCTCAGTACCCCACAAGAGGTGCAGGTTCCAGAGCTCCTCTGCTATTTGTACTTGGCCTTGCAGAGCAATGGCCATGAATTTATTTCCCCTTTCGCAGCTGCAGTACAGCCCATGTTTTCATGGGGGTGAAAACCATAAAGGGAGTGTACTGGGCAACTTGTCTATAGGGAAAGCATTTCCACAGGGACAAGGGTTTGGAGCAGCACAGCTAGAAGGTTTCCTTTGCTTCTTTTTCCCCCCCTCTTTCCACAGAGGCTTCCTCACATGGAAAAATAGCGTTTGGAGGAAGGAGACCATCCGTCTGCCCACAGGGGATGGAGCTGACACCCAACAGCAGGGTGCAGCCAGACTGCCAGGGGCTGCACTGCACCAGTATTATAGCCATTTGCCTCATTCCCCTTTCAATGGGTATAATCTCTCACCTAGGAGCCCATAATTTGTGGGAACAGGTTCCTTCCCTCTCATAGCATCCAGTGTTATGAGGTTTAAACAGGGCTCTTGCACTGTCACTGATGAGCTCCTTAAATGACTAAATGCCTAAAGGATTTTTTTTTTATTAATAGTATTTAAATATGAAGGACTAAAATCTCAGTTAAATGAGGATGTTACACAGCTTACAACAGCATAAATACAAGTGTCTGCACTCTGTTCATGCATTTACTCTTTGGATCCAGAAGTACTTTACCTCCGTTGGAAAGTGCATCACTAAGTGAGGTTATGCTCACACCCTTGACCTTGGAACAGTGCCTACATTTAGATTTCCAGTAATTCTCCATGGTTTTCAGATCAATCTCTTCTTGCACCAGAGATGCTGTCCATTCCTAGTTTTGCTTCAACTGCTTGCCCAGCACAATCCCATTCTGCTGGTTATGACTCAGGAAAGGGAAAAGAAAATCCTTGAGGAAATAAAAAGTACAAATAAACCTTTTGAAACCTGGTTGTAGAGACTATTCAGAGAGTGAGGAACCCCCTGAGTGCACGCTAGAGCCTGCAGATACTGAGAAAGCTGGTCTTGACACACCAGGGGTAGCAAGCAGGTTATCCCACAAGACCCTATCATGCCCTGAGGTTGCAGAGCTCCAAGCCTACAACATAGCTCCTTAAAAGAAGCATCCGATCACCAGTGGCCACTTCAGCCCTGGATGAGTGATGTGGAGCACCTCCGAGCATCCCTGTCAGTGTACAGTGGCTGTGGTCCATGCTGCGGTCATGGTGAGGAGGTAAAGGGCTGAGCTTGAGACCTTCAGGGGACCTTCAGGCAGGTCCTGTCCCTAGCCCCAAATGAGTTGGCTTGACCCTTGGATGATGCTCTGCTGTCACCATGCATGTGATTTTGGGCAGACACATGGTCACTCGCAGAGAAGAGGTATGCAAGGGAAGATAGAGAAAAGGAAGGGTGTTTTACCCTGCTGTGAGTCACTTCATTAGCCCTGACCCTGTTTGACCCTTCTACTGTTATATCAGCCTAACTGTTTATTTTCCTCATAAAACCAAACCGAGATTGATCGCCTTTGTCTCAAAGCCCTTTATGTGTCTTGGCACCCAGGAACAGTCCTGCCGTTAGCAACAGGCCTAATGCAAATGGCATCTTTGGAAAGCAGGGATGGTCTGAAGCAGACACGAAGCCGACCTCTCCATCTTCCTCCTTTTTCCTACTTAAGTTTCATTTATTACATTTTAAAGAGATATTATATCTATTTATTTTAACAGTAAATGTATGATGCTATCTAGATATGTGCATGGTGTGTCTCTTGTATATGCATCTCTACAATCAATAACCATGTCTTGCTGGGGATTTAAATATTAGTCTTCAAAATCCAGGTCTAGAGCACCAGATTTATTTGTATGAAAATATAGTCTTTTTTTGCTTAAGGAAGGATATTAATTATAGATGCAAACCCATAAATCTTCTGCCTTTAGGTGAGATATCTGCTGGATTATAAATATGAATAGGAGATGAGGGTCCTGCTCTTCCTATTGTTACCATTATTCTTATTACTTACTGGTTATTATTTGCTATATGATCGATATCTTCAGGTGGGTCAAACATTACTGGAGAATGGGAAGCTAAGCCTTCAAAGGTGCACACGTGTTGAATTCATTAAAAGGTTTTCTATCCCAGCTTTACTCCCTGCTGCATTTCACAGTCTGGTCCATCATTAAACACCCCGATCAGGCCTCTTCCCCTCCTCTCCATCCTGTTTTTGGTACCTTGTTTCATTGCACTGCTTTTGCCAGATCATATCAATCTCCCTAATGTTTATTAATGATGTCCTGTGCATCCTATTGACAATATGCTATTGTTTCCAAGGTTCTGATTCGACATCGGTCCTGGAAAGCAGCCAAACCAGAAGCCACTGAGGACCTCAATATCATGCAGGGCTTTGAGGATGGTGATAATTTTCTTCTTCACCATTTATTATGGCAGACCTGGGAACATCAGTAATAATCCACAAGGGTTTGATTGTCCAAGGAGCTGAGCACCCAGAATACCAAGTGGAGCATTTGTTTCAGGCAGGATGCGACAGCTTTAATGTGGCAGTCCTAGTGGGGCTCAGCATCTCCCAGGGCAGGGCTGGTGGAGTCTCCCCCATAAGATCCCCTCAGAGCTGAAGAACTCAGTTAATTCAATACAAACCAAGACAGGATCACATTGCAGTGGGTCTCCCATCCGTTATCAAGTGCTCCAGAGTCAGGAAAGCCAATTAATGAGAGTTAAATTGAAGGTTTCATAGAGGACCTCAGCGCTTGCTGCATTTGTGGTTGGTTCCCTGCCTGATCTCCGCTGCTGCAGCCACACTGATTGCTCTGTGGTCCGTCAAGGATCAAAGCCAGATGCCAACTGCAATGGGCCAGATGCTCGCAAGCATTGGCAGAAGAAAAAGGTGTGGAGCTAGCTGGTGTGCACCAGGATTCCTAAAGGTACCTCTTGCAGGTGCAGCAATGCTGTGAGCTGCTGACCATGCAGTGGGATCTCAAAGTAAATTCATATAACACCCTACCCTGAAATTAATAGGACCCTGTATGCCAGGACTGTAACCACAGGGCTCTATAAGGTCTGCTTTTTTGAATTAGACTCCTGTGCTTAGATGAATTAAGTGAGCTGTCGATATATTAAATGATTTAATGCCTTCTTCGGTTTTGCAGTGGAATCCTAATGAAAATACTCTTCAGTATAAAATGCTGAATAAATTAAATGGTGAAGTGTTTTAATAAACAGCCTGTTGTTATGGTGAACCACATTAAAGTAGTGTTTATGTCTATGGTAATGATGCTGCCCTGGCTTTAAAAGAGTTTTTGCTGGTTCAGGCTTTTTCTGACAAAACATAACCATTGTGCTTAAGTTATGCAGTTCAAAAGCAGCTTTATGGTTCCTGGTCCAAATCCTGGAATCGATGGAAACCTTGTTGGTTGGCTAACATGGAGCTGGATTAAATGGTGCTTGGAGCAGAGGGCTCTTGCAGACTGAATTGGAGCTTCCTGGTGCCCTCTGCCCTGAGCAGGAGATGCAGGAGCCTGTGGGGGTTAAGCTACAGCATTTGGCAGCATCCTGCAGTGCTGCCTCCTCCCCAGTAATTAGTGATCTGGGTTATCAGATGCACCTCTCAGGTGCTGGTCACAGCAACAAAGAGGTGGCAGGCACTGGGGACAGCAATGGCAGCTTGAATCATGCCAGAGCTAAATCCAGCACAGCTCAGGAGCCACAGTCCTTGGTGGTGCTCAGCCAGTAGTGTGGGCAGCAGGGATAGGGCAAACTCTCAGCCTCCCAGCTTCAGGGATGGACCCCTAAATTTACAGCTGCATAGATTCTGCTATTGAAGCACTTGGAGGAGCTTAAAATCTTTCTTTGCTCATCTCGTTAGGATTACAAATTGCATCTCTTGTATATTCTTTATATAAGGTAAAAACTTGCTTTTAAAGGTAAAGATCTTATCAGAACATAAAGTCTCTTCTATATAAATCAACTATGAAACAAATTCAACCATCCTGCTTTTGGAGATCAGTTATCTAATCACCTCCACCCATCATAGTATTTCTTTGGAAGGAAAATCTTTTCCTGCCACTGTTTTCAGGCTTGAAAACATAGAAATAATGCCCCAAATGAAAAAGTAGTTTAAATTACATGTGTGTATATATATATATGTATGTATATGCACACATATACCTGTTTGGTCCCCGGTACATCCAGATGCACAAGATGTGTGCTTGGGTTTGTGGATCAGTCCCAGAAGACAGTGGGTGTCTCCTGCAGCTGCCTGAGTGAGGGGTCTGCAGCCAGGCTCCTGCTGAAGAACTGCCATGAAAGGAGAAATTCCAGCAGCTCCCACCCCAGAGGGCAGAGATGTGGAGGAGTTCCTCCAGAAAGCTTCACTGCACATGACCATGGCTCTCTCATTCTGTGATTTCCTCAGTGTAGATGAGTGTGTTATCAAACTACACATTTTTACTCACAGTTTCATCACCTTTTAAGGATTACGGATGTGTCGTTTCCCTGAACAGTTTTATCAAGCTAAAGCAGCAGACAGGGATGAGCATGATTTAACTTCACCACTGCAGGTTCTTCATGTACTTGTTTCCAGTAGCTTTCTTTGGCGCTGCGTTTTGGGGTTATTTTATAGCAGAGAGGTGTCGGCAGGGTGGGTTTTATTTGGTTTCATAGTACTTTTCCAGCCTTTCCACTGCCAAAGATGAGGTACTAATAACAATGAGGTGTCTGTGTGAGTCTCCACCAAGGCCAGATCAATAACTCTGACAAAAGTGAATTGTCCCACTCAGTGCCCTGGGATGATGACTTATATACTCATTATTAGGAACATTATAAAACCAGAAAAGGACCACCCCATGTGTGTGGTGTGGGTGTCTCTTTGTCAATTCAGTGATTTTGGGTGGGTCCAGGATCTGCCTTAAAACATCAGAAACCCCAGAATTGCTCGGAAATGGGCAGTAATGATGAAACTGTGGGGAAGTTGTTCTGATGTTACTTCTCCCAGTTTAAGAAATATACCCTTCCCAGTCTGGATTTGACAGTGTCAGCTTCCAGTCACCGGCTCTTTTTATAGCTCTGTCTATTAGATTGAAGAGCTCTCCCTTTCTGCATTTCTGTCTGAATACATCCGGATTGTCATTAAGCCATCCCTTAACCTTCTCTTTGTTAAGCTAAGCACATTGGGGTCCTTGAATCTGTCACTATAAGGCATGTTTTGCAATGCTTCAGTCATTCTCGTGTGCCCTCTCCCATTCATTACCATCCTTCTTGGGTTGCGGACACCAGGAATAGCTGCAGTGTCCCACTAGATGTTACACTGGAGATATTTCACTCTGCTGCTTTATCCAGTTGTGTAATAGGATCTTTCCTTCTCCCAGTGAAATCCTGGCTCCTGGAAATGTGCCCACATTAAACCACCTGGTGCTTGCTTGTATCTGGTTCACAAAAGATGCAGGTCTGCAGAAGAGATAGAGCCACATACCAACCATGCTCCTACTCCAAATCTTACCAGCAAGCTTTGATTGTAATGAGTTTTGATTTTCTACCATGTACTTAAAATGACGAACTGAAACACAGCCACTTGGGATGATTCTTTGATATGTTTAAACATATCAGCAGGGTGTTCATCCGTTTAGCGCGTGCCGTGTTGATTTAGCATTGTTTTAGCTTCCTAATAAATGAGACAACATTAAGTTAAATGCCTCGCAGAAGTCAGACTTAGCCGTGTTGATGAAATGTACTAAATCAATCAAATCTATAATCACATTCTTGAAAAATTATATCAATTTCATTTAATAAGATCTATTTTCCATTAGCTCGTGTTGATTGTAATTAGTTATTCTCCTTTAACTGGTATTAATCAAGGCCCTTATCAGCTCTCCCATTCTTTCTCACAAAATCAACATCAAACAATCAGATTTATAATTACACCAGTCTTCCTCCTCATCGATGTTCAGGCATTGGCACAGTGTCAGCACTGCTTCGGGCTTCTGGAAAGCTCCTCACCCTGGAATGCTCCTGGGACAGAGCCTAAAACGCTCAGGCACTGAATGCTGAGGACTGCTGCTCCCGATCAGTCGTCTAGCTGTAGCAGCAGTTGTTTAACATCTTGAGCTGAACCAAAGATATTTCACATCATCGTATTACATCACTATCTCCCCTAGCTTTTTACCCAAAATAGAGAAATTAAATATTTAGCATCTACCTTTTATGCACTCTTTTTATAATGCCTGCTATTCTGCCTAGGCAACTACTTTCAGTCTCGTATATCTGAAGAGTGCTTCCCTGTTGCCCTCGGCTCTGCAAGCCATAGGTTTCACCTAACAGCCTTCTGCCTGGGGCTGGGTTATGTTCATTATTACTCTCTTTCTTTTCTTTCCTCTCTGTGAATTCCAACCTACCCTTGCTCCCCTTTGAGCTTCTCTTTTTAACCAGAACAACCTTCTCTTTCCCAATGCTGAGATTTTCCCAGATTCCCTAGGAGCCAGTGTGCCTTTAAACAAAGAGTTGCCAAATATCATTCACATTTGCTGTTTTAAATCTTCCAGGTGACCTGGCTTACACCACTGAAAAGCAAAGGGACCTACTGTCAGCTCAGCCTTTCTTCTGTCTGTGCCCAGCACGTATAATCGAAACGGGGTCACCTCTGTGCTGCCTGCAGCTTGTTTTTGAATCTGTGATAGGCTCTCCAGCTGTCAAGATGATCTTGTCGAAGATTCTTCTGGTTTTGGGTAGGAAACACTCTTCTATGGCATACAGAAAACCCCAAAACCAGCAGTGTGAGCCCTCGCTCACATCATTTGAGCTGAGGTTCCCCAGGGCATCACAGGGAAATATTCTTAAGTATTATAGATATGTGACGAAGGAGCCAATAGTTTCTGTTTTCTAATGAGAGTTGGTGGTCAGGAGTAGCATCATCTTTGGCTTTTATTTGTACTTGAGGTCACTTTCTCTTAAGTTTTAGTGGTGTTTGGAACGCAGCAACGTCACTTCTCATATTGATTGTCCCTCCTGCACCTTCTTTGCCCACTCAATTCTTTCTAAATAGGTTACAGCTATTGATTTTAATATTCCAGGCACATGGATTTTTCTCCCCAAGTTTAAGTCATGCTCTCCAGGTAGAATTTGTACTCATAAATTAGTCGTTCCCAGCTTTTTGCATTGCTCAAACTCTCTGCACTGCTGTACAGGCAATTAATGTTCTCCCCATCATTTCCCTAGGTGTATTCATTAGCTCCTTTCTCAGCAACTTCATTTTCTTCCTTGGGCCAGGGATGGGGGTGGATGCCAAAGGATTTCTGTGCTTCTTTACGGTTTCCAGTGCCTGTTCCTGCTCACCCAGTCCAAGTGTCCCTCCTTCCACAAAGGTTACCAGCCTAGACAGTTAGCAGGGGAAAGGGGAAACCTCAGCCCAGTTGCAGCACTGGTGGATTTCAGGGACAACATGGCAGTGGATGCAGAATGAGTCAAAAAACAATCTGTGATAAGTCTGCTTCAGATGGTCTCCAACCTCTTTATTCCTTCTGGCAACCATTTCCCATGTTCAGCTCAACCTGCTGTGACCAAAGGCTTCATTACAGCCTAGGTAGACAACATCCACACCCACTAAGCAGGTCACCTTGTCATGGAAGGACATGAGGTTAGTTCAAGCAGGACCTGCCTTTCATAAACCCAGGCTGACTGGGATGATCCCTGGTTGTTCTGTATATGCCACATGATGGCACTCAAGATTATCTGCTCTATAACCTGGCACGGAGGTCAGGCTGAGAGGTTTGTAGTGCCCTCAATCCTCCTTCTGGCCCAGTCTTGCACATGGGCATCACATTCACTAATCTCTGGTCAAGTGGGATAACCCTGTTGAGACAGGATGGCCAATAAATGACAGAAAGAAGAATGCCCCCACCAGCACTGTGCTCATTTTAATGGGTGTTATTGGAAAGCAAATAAAAAACACATGACCCCACCACCACTACCACCTAAATCTGCTCTTGCAGGTCCGAAACAGTTTGCAGCCAAGGGTTAGAACAGACTTGTGACGGTTTTGAAGTGTCCCATCTGGGTGGTTTTACTTGCAAGTTGTGCACGTTAAGGTACGGTTAGCATACCAAAGCACAGCAATTCTCCAGGTTCAGCCCTTGCTGGGCTCAGTGGCTGGGGATGTGCCTGTCCCCGCTCTTGAAAATAACCCTCCATGTTCTTTAATCCAGCAGAGAATTTAGGGGCAAGACTGTAAGCAGAGAAGTGGTGAAATACAAGAGAAGAGAGCAGGAAGTCTGTAAAATAAACAAGCTACAAAAAGCCTCCAGGTTGCTCTAAATTATGCATCTTTCCTGTTGGGAGATGTTCAAGGTTGTCTATTTCTTTGAATGGCTTTCCTCCTGGATACTCACCTTCATTTTCTGGGATGCCTCTGCGGTGGGTTTATGCTTATTTTTCCTTCCCTTTCATTGCATTTTAAACATCTTCTTTGTTACCTTTTAAAATGCAGAGCATGATGAGCGATGTCCCCCCACAGCTGGGCAGCAGGGGAATGGGAAAGGGATAAATGATGTCTAGTAAGAGGTCAGTGCCTGCTGCAGGGCTAGCATCATCCCGAACCCCTTGTGATGGTTTCCCCTTGTTTGAGCCCAGGACAGATGGATGATACAGTGTCTGCAGAGACCCTGCACAGCCCTCATTGCTCCCAGCCCTGGTCCATTGCTTGTGCAGAGCCAAAAGCTTCACTTATACAAGCTGAATCCCTGAGCCTCCTGCCAAAAGACATAGGGGCTGTTCCGGGTAAAAGCCTGAGCAGCTCGTTTCCTTAATGCAGTCGGTGCTCTCTTCAGTTATGAATTTCATTTTTAAATTGTAGCTTCTACCTTTTCTATTTTTTTATCATTTTGTTATTAAAACCTCTAAATTTCATTAGTTTGCACTTACAAAAATAAACCTGGCATCAAGTAGAGAGCTCTTTGAGATTGTGTCATCAATTTACCCTGCCACCGAAGCAGCCCTGTGTCACGCCTGGCACGGTGACAGCACCCAAGTTCAGTCCTGCGGCTGCCTGAGTCACCTGCCCTGCCTGGAGCCCAATAGAGGTACTGTCATGGACTTTTGCTGTTAGGAACTTTGGTTTCAAGGTTTCAGGGGGAAGAGGGGAAAAACAACCAAAGAGGAAGTTGAAAGTAAATTTAATTCCTGCATCTTCGTCATTTCTGGACCACGGGTCATTAAGCACACATTAGTACCATGAGCCATTTTTCATAGGGGCTGCACCAGTGACATGGAGCACGGCTGCTGCATCCTTGAGCATCCTGCCTGCAGCCCGTATGCATCTCAGTGTGGAAGGGGCACTGAAAGCCTGTGGGCTTGGCAGAGTTTTACTAGGCAAATTCCAGAGGAGAACCAGAATGGTGGCAGTGCTCAGTGTGTCTGGTAGCATACCAACATCCTGGGAGCGGTGACTTCTCTGTATCTTACACTAAAACACCTCCTTCCAGTATAAAATATCCCAGCACTGCTTCTCACCCTCTCTCCACACTCTGTTCATTTTTAACCCTTGCAGCTATGTGATGGTTTAACACTTCTGGGCTTCAGGAATGTGCCTGAGGACTTGTCCAGCACAAGTGCTATTTGTTACCGGCATAAAATTACCTCTTCTTTTAACTAAAACGTCATCTTGCATCGTAAAAGATAAATCTGTGCATACGGAAAGACCCATCCCGAGACACCATGCTCAGCATCAGCCAGAGTCATCCGAACACTGGCGATGTCAGTCTGTCCACAGGCTTGACAAACAGCCCAAGGAAGCTGGCTCCTTTAATAGGCTTCAGGGGTTTATTTATAGCCCCTTTGAATAAGTGCAGCTGATACTTAAGATCGGCAGATTTAATGACAGTGAGCTGGCGAAAGGCCAGGTCTGCAAATAGTGCCACTAAAAGTCTTCTCCTCCATAAAATTTGTTTAATGTAAGAAATCATATCGTGCAGGGCTTTGCCTGCCATTTTTATAATTAGCAGGAGAAATCTCCATTTCACTCCAAAGAGCCCCCAGCACTTTATGGGACTTGGCTGTCTGTTGGTAGTGATTTCGAGATTTATCTCCACGTTTGGAGGGGCTCTTGTTCTGTGTCCCATGGGAATGGGATCTTGCCCACCCTGGATCTCCTAGTGCACCCCCAGAGATGTAAGGAACAGGAAAGAGCAGCAGGACCTGTGTCAGGTCCATGTTCTGACTATTGACGGAGGGGGATCACACCCCATATATGCCAACCCCAAGACCAAATCCTTACCAAGGAGCCACTGCCCTATGCACTGACATCCCTCAGAGATTTGACCAAAACCCCATCAAATTAATTGGAAAAGCAGCTGGGAGCAGGGCAGTTTCTGAGATATAGACATGCAAAACACATGGAAAGCACCACATTTTGGTCTCACTTTGTCAATGTTTGATAACTTCGAGATGTTTTTCTCTAAGGAAAGAGCGACATTAAATTTTGGCAACTATTCCCACTTTTTACAGACCTCTCAATCATATACAAATTCCTTGGCACCATTCAGCTTCCTCCATCAGCAGAAGAGCTGAGAAATAGGGTTTTGCTCATCTTATTTTCTGAAGCATCCCCTTGAGATGTGTCCTCTACCTGCACACCTCAAGAGCAGATCTTGCACGTACCTTTGTCCTGAGATGTCCCATGGGGTTGTGAGAGAATTTGGATTATTCTGGGTGACTTTATGGGAATAGCTTTCCCTGGTGTTTGCACTCTGTATATCCTCTGCACCTCCTGCCAGCTCAGATATGCAGAGATTTCGGTCTAGCTCCCTCCTATTATAAAGATTAACCATAGGCGAGCCCTGGCCAGCTCCATGATTTAGATTCCCTGTTTCTGTAATGGACCGAGCAATTGCCTGGCTGTGAGATGGGCTGATATTTATAGACACACTCTGGATCCCAGATAAAATGCTGTGTCTTTAGTTGAACATCAGAGAGATGATTAGTGTCCTTTCCATAGGCTATGGTTTAAAGTTGAGGTACTTCCGAAGTGCCTTAATGCCTGGCTGACCTGGGACCTACATTGAGAAGAAGCTCTACAATTAAAAAAGGCAGAAGAAGGAAAATAATTGGGTGGATTGTGCTGAAAAAGGTGCTATCTATGGCTCTTCACTCTGTCTTTTTTTAATTTCTAAGCTTTTCCTATCATATTTTCCCTCCAGGAGGATGAAAAATTGAAAGAGCCAAGTGCATGATACCTCCTCTTCAGATACAAGCAAGAAGTACACACACAGACATTTATTTACTGCAGGGAGGATAACTCCATCACACCGAGACATGAACGTGTCTCCTTCAATTGCTTCAGCACACACAGGGCCTGGGAATTCAGAGGGGGAGCTGCCAGTGCTGGGGGGGGGGTTCAAGCACAGGGAAAATGAAGCTTGTGCCCTTACAAGACCCCACACACCCTATTTCCAGGTAACAACTGGCTGTGAAAGAGGCACCTTGTTGCCTGTACATGTGTTTAGACCTGAATTTCAGGCTTTGTTAGTCTTAAGGGACCCAGGAGGCTCCTTCAAGCTGATTGTGGGGATTTGACCTTGGGAGAGGTTTGCAAGGTGGCTGCAGGCTGCGGCTCATGATGTCTCCTGCGATGGCAGGATCCGTGTGGTACCCGCTGGGATGCTCAACCCAGCTCCACATTGGCTGGGGTGCAGCTGTGAAATCGCCTTTGGGAGAGGTTGGTGCTGCTCAGGTGCAGCTGCTTTCTGGTGGCATAGAGGAGTGATGCTCTGCTGTGCCTGATAAATGAACCCTCCCCTGACACTTGCAAGTAGGACCAGGCCGTTCTTCTTTCCACCAAACATCTCCCTCCTAAATACACGTGAGAGGTATTTGTAGTGATGTGCTTACCAACAGGGGCCGGCAGCTGTATTTTGAGCCCCAAAAAGGTCTTTCAAGGTTTCAAAATGGACAGTGAAAATCCTCCAAGAGACCTGACCCCTGAACAACTGATGTGTAGCAGCTTCAGCTGCCCCAGTTTCAGAACACAGACTCCTTCTCCTGCTCTCAGTAAATGCTACAAATCCAGAGGTTTTTCCACCAGAATGCATTAATTCAAGTGAGTTCCCTGCACAGTTCTCACCCATGATGCAAAATCAGTGATGAGGGGCATGCTTTTCCCAGCCTGGGGTGATGCAAACCCACTGCAATCCTCTGGAGTTCAGGAGGAGCTCCCCAAAGGATTTCAGGAGCTTTCTGGGGTGCAATGACTGATGTTGCACCCAAGGAGGTGCAAGGAGGATGATGTCTCCTGCCCCTCCATGCTGTCACAGCAGGGAGCACTAGCATTTCATAGAATCACAGAATCCCAGCCTGGTTTGTGTTGGAAGGGACCTTAAAGTTCCTCCAGCTCCAACCTCTGACACAGGAAGGGACACCTTCCATTAGAGCAGCTTGCTCCAAGCGCCATCCAACCTGGCCTTGAGCACTGCAAGGGATGGGGCAGCCACAGCTTCTCTGAAAACCCTGTGCCAGTGCCTCAGCACCCTCACAGATAAGAACTTGTGCCTAAGAGCTCATCTCAATCTCCCCTCTGGCAGTTTCAGTCACCCTGGAACACGCAGGGTGGTTTCAGGCACTGAGGATGGTACTAATGTATAGAAATTAATACTATTTAATGGGGGGGCAGAGGGAGCAATCCATGTATTATTCACTAAGACTCAACCCCAGGTGAATTTTGACAGAGCCCCAGTGTGGCCCTGTCACATACACCTGAGCAGATCTGCAACACGACTATGAGCACAGGCACTTGCAGTGAGCTCTGGTCACATCCCTACATGGCAGAGGAGAAGGTTTGAACCCTGATCTTCAGACGCCACTTGGAACACGTCTGAGTTGCTCATCACTGCATCCCATGTCCTGTGCAATGTACCAATGCAGCCTGTCCTGTGCAAGACATCGATGCAGCCTGAGCCTTAGCAATAAACAGTTGCACCAAAATAACCCATTTTCAAACCAAAAGTGATTCTGCTACAAACTGTACATTTTCAAGCAGTGAACACACCTGATCTGAGCATGTAACATTTTGTTAGCACACAAATCACCAGCAGAAGAAGGCATTTCACTCAATAAAGTGTCAAGTTTTGAAATAACCTGAATTATTCCGGCCCAAATTAAGAGCTGCAAGTTATTCACCCAGTTCTGGTGGCATGTCCTGGTTTTGCTGAACTAAAACCAACTGATTAATACCCTCTTATCCTACTGGGCTTATCTCCAGAGCTCAAAGCTCTTCAACTTCCTCATCTCTTTTTTCCTTCTCATTTATTTTCTATGTGATAAATAATAATAATAAGAAAGGATTTTTAACCAGAATAAGACAGAATTTCCCTTTCCCAGGGCACAGTTTGCTGAGGCATTGGTGGGGGAAGGCTGAAGAACCTGAAGTATTATCAAGAATGTCACTCAAATTACAATATAATTGTATGGGGGGGGGGGAATATTCTGGCAGCTAATTCTGATTGCAGTGCACATTTCTGTGCCTGTGACAAATGATTTCTAAAGTTAGACTCAAGGACACCAAGCTTCCAAGAGGTCACTCCTCGATGGCGTTTATTTTATTTGCCACACCAAAAGAAGTGTTAAACCACTTAAATTCAGGGGAGGGAAGGAGTACCAAAAAAGAAAGGGAGGAAGAGTGTGGATGAGCCGAAGAAAGATTGAAGTGTTTTGTTTTAAAAGGACTGATGCTGGGAGCCATAAAGTATCCAATGCGGGAGGGAAAGCAGATTTGGGGCTAACCTACAATATCACATTAGACTTTAAAGCTGTTCCAACAGACTAAGCGTTTGAGAAAGAATCGGAGCTGTTTGTGATAAGTCGCTCCTCTTATCGGCAAACTGTCATCTGTCTTGAGTGAGAACATTTTGTCCACCCTACCAAAACAAGTCAGAAAAATGGGATAAAAACAAAAGTATAAATCAGAGCGGTAGCCGGGAGCAGAACTGAAATGATGGCAATTCCCTGGCAGGGATCGCTGTGCAGCTAAATGTCAGATGTGGCAGAAAGAATTATACCTTCGGCTTGAGGTCAGGAATTATGTGCCGGCATGTGGTGGCCAGAGCCCCGGTGACCACGGGACCTGTGGTGACAGCCACACTGGCTACATGGACAGGGGAGCCGCGTGTCCTGGCTGCTCTCCTCCATCACTATCTCACCAGAGGCTTTGCTCAGTGCACAGCCCAGCTCCATGGCATGAGCACTGCAGCAGGGTCCACACTGCTGGGTCAGGCCCTTCTGCTCACAGCCAGAAGCAGATCGTGGTGCCTGCAGCTTGCTGTCTGAAGGCAATCTTTGTAACTGGCTCTAAATGCTGCTGGAGCCTCCCTGCCCCATGCCTGGCTGCCTGCAGGCACTTTTCCATGGGGTAAGTGTCGTGCAGATAATCACAGATTAAGTGCTTCCCAGGCTTTTTCTAAATCTAATCATTTCACTGCATTCCCAAAACACCCCTGGAGCTACACAGCAGATGAAGAACTGAGGTACACCCTCTCCAGGGTATGCGCATGTATGTGGGTCCTGGGGACCAATGGCACATGAAGTGCTTGGCTCCCCCTCTCTTCTGGGTGTACTTCAGGTTGTGTTTCTCAACCCTGCTTGGCTCAGGGGAAAGCATCAGGGTACAACCTGCTCCTTGGCGCTGACAACTGTGGGCAGCCCTTCCATCCACCCTCCCCCTTTCAGCCCCACAAGGGGAGGCATTTAGCTGCACCTCCAGTTCTTAGTGCTTCATGTCCTCAGGTCAAGGGGATGAGGTGCATGTGTGCCTCTGGAGCATGGAAAATTAGCTAGGGACATGGGCACGTTATCACGGCAGGACCTTGCCATTTGAGCTGGAGTCAAAGGGGGGTGTCCGTAACATCACAGGGGATGAGCTGTGCCCATTGTCTCCCAGGCAGAAGCTTGGCAGCCCAGAAGGACAGATACTGCTTTGAGCCCAAGGCATGCCCCAAGCTTAGATGGGCAGCAGCAGGAGGACCAGGCACCTCGATGCCCAGGGCAGCAGGGGTGGAGGGGAGCCAGGGTGCAGCCTGCCAGCCCCTTTCACATGCTGCACCTGATGCTCCCAAGTGTTTCTCTCCTTCACTTCAACACATCTAACACTGTGTTCCCACTGCAGCAGCGAAGCTGAGATCACTGGAAGCAAGACCTGAATCCGATCCTGAAAAAATTAGCTATTTAGATGCACCAAAGCTGCTGCTCTCTCGGCAGCAGTTAATCCACAAGACAGCCAATTACAGTGTGGAATCACAGGCACAATGAGGGGAGAGCTGGAGACACCCTTTTACAAAGTCACTGAATGGGAAAAGAGGCATTGGGAAGAAGTAAGGAGTGTGGTACATCAGATCCTGAGCGATAAAGATGTGGCAATGTCAAAGGCTTGTGCACATGTGGCAGAGAACAGCACCTTCAACAGCAGGGGAGGAAGGAGGATGTTCTCTGCCCTTAGTAACTGAGCAGTAAATGAGGGGAATCACTGGAAAACTCCCAAAAGCCTTCTGCAGGTGGGGAAAGGGAAGCTGGAGTTTCCACAAGGTCTCACAGCATCACTCCCTGCCCAACCTGCCCCAAGGTCACTGCACCCATCAAACATCTGTGCTGCAGGAGTGGAGCATCCTCTATAGCAGGAGCTGTGCTATGGCGCTGCTCTGCTCTAATTTGGTTTTTGAAACTTCTCCTTTAAAATATTACCCATTTTGCAATAGTTTGGTGCTCAGGGCATTGAAAGCGCTTCTGTAAATGCAGGTGCACGAGCAATAGCTGAGCCTTTTCTTTTACCCGACTGGGAGCAAAACATCCTGACACACGAAGGTTAGATAGCCGGGTACTGCAATACCTGCTACAAATGCCAACAGCAAGTGCCCATCTCAGAAAGACCAAGCAACTTGTAACAGGAGGACTGGGATAAGGGACAACAATTTGTTCCCTTTCGGAAATATCCCAACAGCAAGGACATCAAAGCTGCCCTTTGAGCAGAAGCTGCCAAGGGGTTGGTGCAAGCTCATCTCCTAAGAGTATCATTTAATGCACATTTTGTTGTGGAGGAGTGACTCGGGCAAGGGTTAACCAAGGCTGTGCACCAATATATGCTGCATTTGCAGCAGTGTGGGTGCATATCTCTCGCACACACATACGCAGGTATTTAGTTATCTATGGCATGTGGGCTGGCGAGCAGACAGGATCTCCTCTCACCATGGTGGGGTGTGGGATGCCACACGAATTCCCTCCATCACTTGTCTGGAAATCCTGGCAAGCCCATGGGAGCCTGCAGTTAATCAGAGCCATGTCACTGAGCACCACTGAGGGCAGTGGAGCTCCACTGCTGTGTTTCGGGGTGCTGTGGAACAGCCGCAGCCCACACAGCCACATTCCCTCAGCACCCCAGGGATGACTGCACAGTAAGCACCTCCTGGGCTTCATCCGCCAGGTTTGCTGATGGGACTTTTCAGTCTCATTTATTGGCTTCTTTTTGTATTGTAATGCTCTAGCACTGTGGCCGGTACAAAAGAGGTGGAAGATCAGCCAAGTCACAGCCAGCCTCTCCCTGCCATCAGACACACAGTAGAGCTAAACTTCTGCTCTGGTTGCATTTGGTTGTGCTGTTTGCTTGCTTGCAAGGATTACAGTATTCCCTGCTTGTACTGCACCACTGACAATAAATCCAAAGCAACCAGGGCCCAAGTTATTGAAGAGGTTTCCCGAATGGAATGTCAATTACCTTTCCCTTCCAGCACCACTGACATCCTCTGGCACTTAGAAATCCGGGTTTTATTTTGAGAAATGCAGCCCTTTGCTCTAATTATTCATCCTGCACTCTAAGTGAGAGAAATAATATTTAGTAGGTAAACATGAAAAGGCAAATGGTTTTAATTGGTACAGCTGGGACACCAGGCATGAAGGAATACAGTCACACAGCCAGTCAGTGTGTATGCAGTGGTTTATGTGTGAAAGTGTGGAAGCAGTGGGAGAATACCACAGGGTAACTCTTGAGGTCTCATTCTGGGTGAAATTCCCTTCAGAGGCAGCTGGGATTGCTTTTGCTGGTGGGGATGTTGTTAGAGAAAACAGTGCCATGACCTTCATGGGTATTTCTCTTTCTGTCCAGCACAGTTACGACACTCGAGCACACCGAGAGCCCCGTGGGGTTGCGCTGGTGGGTGCAACATCGTCACCTCTGGAAAGGGAAGCTCTTTTGGGTTTGGAAGAGGAGGGAGGAGAGGAACTGACCTGCCATCACCACAGGGACCAAGGGGTCCTGCTGATGCTGCGGTGGCAATGCAGGTATTCCCCTGGGATGAACTGTCCTTCTCTGCCCTTGGGTGAAGGGCTCCCCTCTCAGCACTCATCCTCCAGGTGCTTCATCTCTCTCCATCCCCATCCCTTCCTCAGCTCTCTCCTTATGGGCTGCCACCCTCCTTCACATTTAGATGCCAGCCTCTCCTTGCTCATTGCTATTCGCTACCCATCTCCTTAGCTCTGCCTGGTTTTGAACGTGAATGCTTTGTCAAGGTGCCAGGATCTCAGGGCAGAGTTGAAGGTTGGTAGATCAATGCCATGAATGCCCCCCAGGGCATAAGCGTCTCTGCATATCTTATGCCCAGAAAGAGGAACCAGCCCTGGGGCTTGTAGATGCTGAGAACCCTCCTTGCAGTGTCACTTCCATATTTGTAGCCCAATTTCAGCTGCCAGCTTTACTCCAGCACTTGGCTTTGCCATGAGCACTGTGGTATTTGGGAACCAGCAGCCGTAATTATTGTTTAGGTTTCATTATCCTCTTTCCTATGATCTCCTCTTTGATCCTCCTTCCATCCCTCTGTGTCTGCCTCTCCCTGCAATTCCCCATGGCACCTTCACATTCCCAGAGAACTTGTGCACAAACCACTTGGGATTTTCATCTAAATCACCCCGAAAGCAAGTTCAAAACACAAAGTTCATCACTCCTGAATTGAAACTAGACCAGAGGCAGCAGCACTAACTCAAGAAGATACAAATGCCTTTGTAAAATGCCTTTGCCAAGAACATGCCCCATTGCTGACAAGGGCTTTCCAGGGATTTCCAGTTTGGTCCCATAGGAGAAAGAAGTGCTATGATCTTGGGACACAGTCTGGCTTTGTACAAATAACACAGGTTTGTATTATTTGTAAGGAAAACAACCCTGTTTGTCCCAGACCCCCTTGTTCTGATAGCTCAGAAACTAGATGCCATTACCAGACATCATTACTCTAAAGTCATATCTCGCCAGCAATACAGCTATCGCAGACAGATGAGGAGGATAATTTGATTCCATCTTTGGAAATGTCAGACTTTATGGGTGAATAAAATACATTCCTTTTTTTTTTTTTTTTCCTTCTTCTTTCATCATTCTGTTTATCAATATTGGGTGAAAACAGACTAGAAATTGTTCATAAATGGGCAATGTGAAGAGGGAAGCAGTCCCTACCCCTAGCATGTACCCAGTGCTGCCACAGCCACCTCTGTAGTGTGTAAGAACCACATAAAACAATGAAACAAGGCACATATGGAGAAAGAGTAACCTCTGATAAGTCTCATCTGATGCTGTACAAGTAAGTCCGGGTCCTGCAGGTGATAATCATGGTTACACAATGTAAGATGGTCCAAAAGCTACTGCAAATTCTTGTTTTTAAAGGGAAATCAAAGGAACCTTGTAAGGATGCGCCAAAGGCAAAGCAGAGCCCTGGGGGTGAGCAAAGTGAGCTCCATGTCCTGCAGAACTGGAAGCAAATGGGGATGGTCCAGGGAAAGGCAGTTTGCACATGGGGTTCAAATGCTGAGCCCAAACCAGGACAAACCCCTGACTCACAGAAAGCATGCGGCCCCTGGCAGCACAGTACTGCCAAAGGCAGAGATTTCGGGAAGGAGAATAGCGATGAATGAACTTTTGAGATAAAATATAGCTAAAGAGGAATGAAACATTATAGTTTCAATTACTGCTGTGCCCAGCCACGCAGGTAGTAATTCAAACAAGAAACAATTGGTGGATTGTCACCCTCAAATCAGACACATACCATTTAATTCCATTTACTGAGGGTTCACTGGCTGTATTTTGAATCAAATACAGCCATTAATGTGCACAGATCTGAAAAATGCATGTGTCCCTTTTACAAATGTGACAGTCAGACACTAATTCCTGTAAAACCCTTTTCCTTCAGGTTGGGCTGTTCCTATTGTCTTTAGTTATGCAGATATTACGTATTGAAAGCTTTATTATGTCAAGCTAGCTCTTACAAAATGCCTTATACCTTCTTGCTGAGAGCACACGCAAAGCCTGGCCAAATCCAGTCTTGTTTTCCACCATCCAAACTCAGCAAATTGATTTGGATGCAGAAAAAGTTACTTTCATTAAAACAATTCAATCCTTGCTTTTATTGCCATACCTGGGCATCATACCACAAATATAAATCATCAGATATGGGAGCTAAAAGCTTTCAGACAGAATTGCTCTAACAACTGCCCCACGTGATGGGCAGTGGAAGGATGACGTGCACCAGGCTTCTTCATGGGCAGTATTGCTGCCTAAGTAAAAACATGTCGTATTTATGAAGTGAATATTATTGTGCTGCCCTGGTTTGCTCCAGCAGGAAAGCAATGCATGCCTATGGGCAGGGAGAGTGGTAGGAACACTGCTCAAGACGAGAAGAGCTGGCACCTTCCCTGGGTGATGTCTCCTCCCCTGCCCAACAGTCACAGGGTGCGTGTGACCCTGGCTGGATTTTGCATTGTTTGAACCCTGTACTGGCACTACAGAAAGCTAAATCTATGCCTTCACTCATCCAAGAGTCAGTTTCAACAGTGAAAATGCCCTTCTCAATGCGATATGGTGGAATGCTTTTGGCACAAAGACTTTGGGGACCATCTGGAGTACTTTTGCTTTCCTTTTTAAAGTAATACCTGCACGTATCCCGTGGGTCTGCACTGTCACACGCTCTTCATAGAGCCATGAAGTGTGCTGCCTAGTTATAAACAGGCCTTTCCACAAGCTGCACTTGCCCTTCTGATCTGGTTGAGATTGCATCAAAAGGCAAGTTGTTTAAATATATTTTCACTGGTTATTGAGTGGGTTGTCAGCATGGGATATGAAATTTTGAAGTCTTCTCATCATTCCATGTCACACTTCCCTACAGGAGCTCCACATTGACTCAAGGACACTTCCAGGCAGCAGAATATCAAAGGAGCAGGGATGGACAAGCCAGTTCATCCTACACATTTTAAATTGCTTAAGAAGACCCAGAAGCCTTTTTGCAAAGAGAGGATATGGCAGGGACTGAAATCAGTGCTCAGCATGCGGCTTAGACAAACGGAGTGGTCATTAGTGACTGCTGTCATTGTCACACCAGTGGAGACTGTTAATTCAGCACAGGAGTCATTAAAAATAAGCCTCAGTAGGGAGAGGGGGGTTTCTAAATGCTAGATGACTTGGCAAAAACTGAAGAAAACCCACAGCATCCTACATTGCTCTGCTTGTAAATTCAGAACAGAAACTCCCAGGAATTTGCTGGGGACTGGATTAGGCACAAAGTATTTTCTTATGCTAAAAACCTTCCAAACCTGACCTGTCCCTTCCTCACCCCACAACCAAGCTAAGCTTGGTTATCCACCACATCCCCCTTTTCCAAGAAGATGTTACTCAGCATTTCCAAAGCTTTCACTGTGACATCGCTCCTGCATTGAGAAGCGGATATTGCCACCCCATCAGCTCATAGGGACATGTGGCTCCATCGCACTGTTCCCACAGACTGAAGAAGGAAAGGCTCAGTCTACACCCCCGCTCCAGCCTGAGCCCTGGGGCTTTAACTGCCTCTGAGCTTGCAATTAAAGTGCAGCACTTGTTATGCTGAATGGGTGTCCCTCTGTTAGAGTTCCTCTTACCTGGTGCTTTTAATTTATTTGTACTTCCAGCAGTGATAATTGAGTTATCAATTTCAGGCTCTTTTGGGCCAGAAGCAAGATCAGAGGCCTATTTTATACACCTAATTATAGATTGTTTCCCATAGCTATATAACCACAGAGAGACAGATCCAGGAAACATGATGTGAGGTGCTCTGGGTCCTCTTCATCTCCACTGACTTCTTCCTATCGCTCCCTTTCACTCCAGGCTGAACATCCTCCAGTCAAAACAGTTGTCAAAAGCAAGGGATACCTATTTCCCCACAGGGCAAAATCCTTTCCCATCTCAGCAGAGAGATACTTAAAAATCAAATTCAACTTACACTTAAACGATCTGTTTAAGCCTTCAGCACTTCATAGAGTCAGGCTGAGATTTATTCTGTTTCTGTGCAGTTTGGCTATAATCTGGCTCAGAATGGTGACCCGGGGTCCTGCTGAGGAGTGAAAACTTGATTTTCTTTCCCACTTCTTTTTTGGGGGGTTATCTTTTATATGTCCTTATTAGCTCCCTGCTCCCCACTCCTGGCTGCAGTGCTGCAGTGCTACCCTCCATCTCACATGGGTCTGAGCTGCCTTCAGCATCCACAAACCAGTGGGAGTTGCCTGGAGCACTGCAGTGCAGAGCAAGTGCTGAAGTCCAGCAGATCCTATTTTTATATTTACAGAAAGAGATGGGAATCATCTGTGTGTCAGTATTATGCTTCTGTTGGTGACACGAAGAGGCCATCCAAGATGTAAGACCTAGAAATGTACAGTAACGCATACACCACATTTGCTTTCTGAGTAAATAGATATTGTCTAGAGTATATTACAGCTGCACTTTCATGTTTAATTTAATGTAAGTGAACTGCCTTAATTTCCCTAAATTGTAGTAATAAACATAATGCTAACAGTGATATTGCTAATAATTTATTTTGAAAGTGACTAATCAACAATGAACTATTTTAATTACCTATTCTGAAGTGCCAAACTCCAAATTAATTATGTGTCATTATATAAATTCGTATGTGGATATATATACATTTATACATTAATTCCAAGGCAAACTAAAATGAATAAATCACTGGATTTGGTGAATCCACAAAGCTGAGAGGGGATCTGCTCTATTCCTGCTCTTCTACCTTTTTGCATTTCATCCTCAGCGCAAAGAATCACATTCCAGTGCTTTGAGAAACTCGTTTGTGCTCCTGAATAAAAAGGAGAAAGTCACAATCTCCCTGGTTCCACACTGGAAACAGAAGTGCAGCTGCGTGGCTGGTGGGTTAGGAAGGGGACTTCATCTAGACGTGTTACAAGACACACAGATGACAGCATTGGAGTATTTAGCGGTGGCAGCATCCTCAGGAGCCCCGAGACAAGGCTGGCAGAAAGGGGACTAGAGCTCACAGCCATCCAGCACTGGCCCCACCATCAGCAGTGGTCCCTGTGAGTCACTGCTCCCTGTGGCACATGCAGCAGAGAGGGGCAAGGAATGGCAGAGGATGGAAGCTCTAATTTAGGGATGGGAAACAAGACAGTTCTAATGGGCTGTAGCACTGGCTTGAAGAATGGAATGATTAACGAAAACAATGGCATGAAGCAACCAAAACCAAAGTAATGAGACCTTTATTTGATACATAATACCACTGGGACCTTCTATAAAGAGAATACCAGGAGTATGGCTAAGTTTCGCCGGTTTGTGAATGCATCAGGAAGGGGGAAATTATTGCTGACTTTGCAGTCAAATGCCTGAGCTGTACGCAACTGGGGCTGCAGTGTTGCACAAAGCAGCCTGGGACACGTTAATTTGATCGTATATTTTCAGATGGTAGAAGACACCCTGGCTTTTGATATAGTATGCTGTGTGGATCTATGCAATGTTGTGGGTTTAAAATGCAGTGTCCAGAGCCTGATTCAGTCATCTGATGGTTGAATTCCAGCTGGGAGAAGAAGCCTTTATATACATAATAAAAAGTTCCAGCCAAAAACTACTTATGGTTTCAATTGAAGGAGAAGAAGTTACTGAGAGTTTAGGTATGGATGTCAGAAACACAGCAGTTAAGAGCAGAGATGAATGAGAGATTGGGAGGTGATAACTTAGATAAATTGGTATCTCATCCATATTAAGGAGACAGCTCATCCTCAGTTGCTGCTGGATGACATGAACAGTGGAGCATATAGGGATACTAAAATACATTGGTCTTAAAGTTAAATCCCCAAGAACCATCAGAAATAAGTCTCAGAAGCCAAAGTGAGATTTGAATCATGCTGCAAAAATACGCATCCTGTCAGAGCACACCACTCTCTCCATATAACTTCCACCAATTGTGGGACAATTATAGAGAAAATGATCCTGTGATCTGTAAAGCAGTTCCTGGAGTGGTTTTATTCACTAACTCAATGCTATGCATAACTGTTGCCAGCAACATCTCCAGAGGTGTGTGCATAATAGAGAGACATCAAGTCAATGAGTCAAAACATCAGAAAATAAAATTCAGATGAATATCACATTCAAAAATTGTATCATCTGTCATTTAACACTGTCTGAAGACCTGCTTATTGAAATAATACATGGAAACCAAAGGTTACCCCAGGCAGTAATACCGTATTGTGCTGTGTTGGGGATCTACCGCGAACTGGGGTTTTCTGTAGCTGGAGGTGGCTGCCAAAGAAGGCAAGCTGTGGTTACAAGCTCTATGGGGATCATCAAACTGAAGCCCCCAAGAGGCTTGTATAGGGGAAACACAGGGCACTGAGAGGCTGTGTTCCCCTCTTGTACCCACTTTAAAACCTGCCAAAGTCAGTAGTGACCCCCTCCCAGTGTCACCCATTCTCTTTGCTGTGTGGATATGTGTAATGACTTCTAAGAACCAAATTGGCCTTTAAAAAAGGCATTGTATCCAGCTGCAAAATTAATTCACCCTCTCCAATGCTGCACTTCACTGGATTAAATCCTTCATTCCTCCAGCTCCAAAACACACATCGAGATAAGAAGTTTCCCTTTTTGGAAATGCAGGTCTGGAAGACCTTTAAATCCCCTAGCTAAATTCTTATCATGCCATTTTCCTAAAGCACCATGTATAGCATCCTCTCTGCGCTACAGCTTGAAAAGCACAATTCCCTGCAGATGCACACATCTGAGGACAGGAATATCTGCTTCCAGGTGTGTTAGCAGGGATATCACAGCATGGGCCATAAGGCAAGTATATATATATATACACACATAGACCTGCATATATAATGTATATGTAGATAAATATGCATTTTTTAACAAGATATGTTGGATGGTGGTCTCACCACGCGTGCAGGGAGGTGCTGGTGGGAAGCACAAGCACCTGATAATGCATCCCAGTTGCTCCAGGGTGTGAGAATGAGCAATGAACATCCCTGCTGGAAGCAAAATCAGGAACTTGGATAAGCTTTGCCACTTCAACAACAAATCACTGTGTGTGCTTGAGGGTTCATTTTTCACTGGGGAACACCAGTGAAATGAGTACTTTGTTGCTTATCTCTTTATTGCTTATCACCGCTTCTTTGCCCTTCATTTCTTGGAAAAGGCATGGTGTTTAAATGGGTTGAAGGGTGGACACTGCAAAAGAACTTAATCCCAAAGGCTTCATAAAAGGGTTCATTTTACTCTCCCAGAAAATCTCTGTCTTCCTAGATCGCTCTCCTCCCTCTCCCTGCTATCCGTCTAGGTTTGCCTGGTCTGTATTTGGAGGCATGCTTGCCATCCTTTGAAGAGGTAGTCTCCTCTAAAAAAATCAATAGTTAACATTGTCTTTAAATAGTCTGACATTTACCTTTACTGCAGTTTTCATTTTTTCTTGGGATTGCTCAGACATTTGTATTACCCATGTATTTCTCTGCCTGTAGCCACTGACCAGGAGCTTTGCACGGATGGCAATCCTGGTGTGATGTTAGCTCACAGCCGCAAATAAGCAAGATAATTGAGAGGATTGGAGCTCACTAATAGAAGCATCTTTAATTTATGGAAGACATAGAGTGAGAATAATTACAAGCAAAAGGGTAGCATAAATCCCTGAAGAAAATATATCCTGAATGCACTTTTCCCACCAAGCAAATCTGAATGCTGGCCCAAAGGTCAAAACATAAAAGCCTGCGAACTTCAACCTCCTGAGCCATCCACCTTTCCTTTCCCCTCTTGTCAAGAGCTTGTCTGTTGGTTCATTTAGAAAGCTGCTTGTTCAGAGTAGGGCTGTTTGCAATCTGCGGAAGTTAAGCAAATTAGCAGAATTATTAGGTAAGAGGCAATTCTCCACAGCCTGCAAAGCAACCGCTTGTTAAATTAGCTCACACAAGAGAATTGCGCTGATCGAATGACGGTTGCAGTGTTTGCAGAAGGAAGGCTGTGCAGGCGTTCTCTTTGCAATAACGCTGCTCTGCTCCGGCTGAAAAAGGGGAGTTTGTGCAGCTTCCCTGGCAGGCTGGGACAGGCTCCTTGCACTGGAAGATGCCTTTGTCTTTTACACACATTCCCACTACGTGGCTCCTTCTGCAATAATAATAATAAATCAATAAGGAAGAAAACCCCAGCACCTTCAAACTGGCTCTTTGAAACCAGGGAGAGCTGCAGTAGAGCTGAAGCCACAAAGCATCTGGAGGCATGTGGCTTGCTGCACCCATTCCCTGTTCCGGGGGTTTTGCAGCTTCCCTGTCCTGGGGTGGTGTTGGGAATGGGTCTTTCGACAGCAGAAACAGAGATTGGAGTCCTCCAAGAAGCCACATGGTTTCTGATCACTCAGTCTCATTTGTATATACTCTTTGGCTATTGATTTGATATTTTTATACCTTATGTAGTGCACTTAGTACAGAAAAAAAATGGATTAACCAAGTAAATGTGCTTTATTAGCAGGTCTCTGATGGAAAATTATGCCAGTTTTCCGTTTAAAAGATGCATCAGATTAGTCCCTTCATGAATCAATGTCTGTGCTTGAGAACCTCCTAACGCCCCCCATAATAATTTCCAGTGTGAAGCTGCATGCTGGATATAACAAAGTTTTAAAATGAAGAAGGGGTATTACTGGGAAGTTCTCAGCCATTCCAACACAGCTGAGAATTAAATGTTCATCCCCAAAGTGAAGGGAGGGTGTTACACCACGCTTAACTCCAGCTTCACTTGCAGGAGATAAAGCAGTTTCAGGAGTCATGGAATTGCATCTATTAACATCAGCGCAAGCAGCAAACCTCTGGGCTTTTCCAGCCTTACCCTGCCTATTCAGAAAGCAAAAAGCACCAACAACTGCCAATAGAAAGGATCTGGATAAAACAAGGGCCAAGACACATGTCATCTCCTTCCTAACCACACCACATATTCTGAAAACCTGTTACAAGCGCAAGGACCTGGTAGTACGGTAGACTGCAGGGTATGTCAGCTGGATAGATAGGAAGGCTTTGGGAAGAACCATCTTCCCAGCAGCCCTGCACAGAACAAGCCCTATGGGCATCAAGTGGGGCATTTCCTCATGAGAAATCTGTAAAGTCAGATTGCTGGCCATATTAACCAGACAAATCTTCTGCAATTGACAGCGCGGACCTGCACCATGAAGCAGAAGCTCTGGATCCAGATTCAACTTTTCTCCCAGGTTTAAGAGGTGTGGGGTCTACAGTCAGTTTGTCTCTGCCCAGCTGTCATCCAGCTTCTTTGTAGCCCACCTTCCATGCTCAACCCCAGCTCTGTGGTGCAATCCTACCTTGCAGCCCTGGGTCTGCTTTGAACATCATGGTGCTTATTTTTGGTGTTGTATAATAAAAGACAACTGCCTATAGCCAGCTATGATGCCTGGGTGTGCATTAATATCACAGACACGAGATAAATAAGAGCAGATGACCATTAAAAGAGGAAGTCTGTCCAATCCAGGCAGAACAATTGCGTAAGAAAATAAATGGGACATTGACAAGCTGTTTTCTGTTGTAATTCTGTTTGCTGAATACCCTAACATGAAGGATTTTATTCTTTGGAAGAAAAAGGATGACTTATCCACACTGCAGGCTGGGGTGTTACTACAGCTCAGCACTGCCGCAGTAACTGAGGTAATGCATGAACCCGCCAAGCTGCTACGACCAGCCCTGTGCTGTCTGGCCACGTCAAACACAAAGTAAAGGACATTTGCTTAAGCCTCAGCCAAAGAAGTACGCATGGGCACGTTTTATCTCATGGTTGCAAGTAACTCAATGCAGGTAGTCACCGTTGCACAGCTCACCAGGACTGGGCATCAAAGGAATGCAGGAGCCGAGGCATCCTTCTTCTGTTCTTTCTTGGATCTGCAGAAGATACCATCATCCAGCCCTTTATTCCTTTAGCAAACATGTGCAGCACATCTTGCTGTTTACATTAATCCAAACTAATGTCCTACGGCTATCACATCCATGATTATGGCAGTCATTTTTAATTAAGGGTTGTGTCAACAGTATTGACATTTTCATTGCTTTGGGAGGAAGTAGAGGAATTTTCTTGCAGGTGAAGGCCCCTCTTCAGAGCTCTCTATCTCTCCAGCTGCACCCCCCGTATGAAAGGGCTGTTCAGCTCATTAGGGAAAAGCAAGAATATTAAGCCCATTATCTGTGCAAGTAAACTACAGTGATTTCCACAACACCAAACACGAGGAATGCAGAAATTCAAATTCCCTTTTTCCTATGGCAAGATTTGCAATCTTATTCTGAGTGCAGTATTTATCATTAACAGAAGCCCTGGCAGGATCTGGGAAACACTGTTGTCCCTGTGATGAAGAGGATGCATTCAATAGCTTGCTGGGAAGTGGAGTTAGACACGAATGGCTCAAGCCCGTCATTGCACTCCGTGATAAACACTCTGCAGGAGCTATCATTCACCCGGAAAGAAAGGGGAAGGCAGATCATTACATTTATTGGTCATAGTTTTTCAAGAGTCAATAAAGACCCACTAGAAGGGCATGGTTAGTAACAGGAATATATATATTTTTCACCTCTCTCAAAAATACTTTTAGCTCAACAGCTACACAGCACACCAGTAGAAGGTCTGTCTTCTACCCAATATGTCAGGATGAATCTTCCTCCTAGATGCTGGTCCTGGTGTAGATGGTGCTCACACTGTACAGTTTTTAATGTCTTTAACCGTCTTTAGCTTTATATCCTGATAGCCCCTTCAGGCTATATGTCAATGCCATCTGGGAGGAAAAGAAGAGACTTCTGCTCAAGCGCTGCTGTAACGCTGATCTCTTAACTAAAATTGTGCTTCCTTCACTTGACAAACTGTCAGCACAGAACAAGTACTGCCTGTTGGTTTTGCTTGTCCTTTCTCTTCTCTCCCCTCAGAAGACAAAAAAAAAAAGAAAACCCACAGAAAAGAAAATCAGACGAAGGAAAAGGATTCACATCATAAAAGTCCATGGACAGAATCCAGCTGATTTGATTGCACCACGCAGAGACTGCTTGCAGATATATCAAAGATAGAGGTGGGTCCCTTCTTTATCACCCTTCTCTTCCTACACTTGACTGATGAATGGTGTCAGGTCTTTAAGACAGATAATGTGCTTGGTTTTACGCCTTTAGTCCTGTATAAATACGGATATTAGAGTATTAGTGTATTTAGGCTGATGTATTCAGCATCTCTAGATTATGAATTGCTCCTCACAATAACGTTTGCATTTGCTGACAGAGGTCTTTATTACAGAAGAGGGTCAAGCAAAAAAGGATTATTCCTGCTAATTATTCACTGTTATTTAATATTTGCACAAAAGGTTTGCAGGACTGAGTTCTCAGGATTGCCTTGTTTGAGAAGCTAACAGGGTTTCCAGGAAACCAGCAATGACTGGTGGGCCATCAGGGCAGCCTCTTAGTGGATATGGAGGACAATTAGATTTGAAGTAGTTAAGGGTGATTGGCTAAGGGCTTATATTGACTTTGCCGGGATCTGATACTGGGGTTTTCAGAGTCAAGGGAAAAACTTACACCCAGAGCTGTGCTTTATGGGAACATGGCTGAAGCAGATGGAATTTACCAACCATGAGCCTCATTGCCTGTGCTTACGTTTGTCCCTATATATTAGTAGTCCTTTTGAAAGTTCCCCTGAAGCCTACCTGCTGTCTTCTTCTTGGGCATCATATTTCCTCAACTAGACCATAATTGTATTGTTAAAGAAATTCCTTGCTAAGTGAACTGAATTTCTCATCCCACAAAGATATAATTAGGCAATAAAAACACTGGCAGAAATCTTCAAGCATGGGTGCCTGAAGGTGGGATCCACATTTAAGCATCTAAATATATGGTCCAACTTTGGAGATTCCTGTGTATTCATATCTTCTCTACCTTCAAGAGAACCGGAAGCTCTCCTGTTATTCAAGGCTCAGGTCACTTTGGGGGTTCCTAAATATGGATCTCACTTCTTCAAGGAGAAAACTTTTTCATTTACATTCTATGGTTTTGTTCACGTTGCAACTCCTTCAGCTTCCCTTTCGACATTTTTTAGTAACTTAATTATCATTACGAAGGAAGAATTTTAATGATGGTGCTGTTTATACTGGATGCAGCCCTGGGGAACAAGAGAGAATAACCCAGATTGCAGGAGCAGGAGGGAAGAGGGTGGTATTTTGGAAACCCAGGCCATAGCCTGCTGGAAGCATCTGTTTCTACTCAACCTTTTCCTCTAGAGTCCTGCTATCATTCACAGCCCAGACTGCCAGCAATTAGGGACTGTGCTGAGGATTCCCTTTCCCCTGTGCTTTCGTTCCCATTCCTCTCTGTTTATGAACCTTGGGACTGATGGCAACAGTGTTAAGGTGAAGTTTGCTCAGTGACTGCTGCTCGCACAGTCACTCCTATCACAGCGGCTACTTCACTTGATGCTTCCGATATGGAAACCAGAAGGTGAGATTGTGTAGTGCTTGGAAATCAGCACAGCTAATTGCAAAGCAAATCACTGTCTGAGAAAGACAGTATGTCACAGTGTGACTTGGAGCTTCAGAGGTGGTGGCCTCTTGGCTATTTTGCTGAGGGCAGAGCTGTGCTATGTGGCTGCAGCTGGAAAGTCATGAGCATCCTTACTACCCATGCTGCAAAATGGCTCCATGCTGATGCAGGGATTTGTTGGAGCTGCTCATTTTCCTCTGTTTGCAGGCACAAATGTCAGCAAATGCATATTGCAAAGGCTGTGTCTCTTATTAAGCCAGGTCAAAGCCCTTTGTAATGCATTTTTGGATGCTTGTTTCGTTTGTGAAAAAGAAATATATTTGAATACTAGTAATTTCCAAGAGAAGAGCTGGTGGTGTGAAGGAAAACATCCTTCTCCAAGAGTTCATCCACTGCTTCCCACTTTTGCATTGAAAAAAAAAAGGAAAAGAAACAAAAAAGAAGGAAGCATTTCTGGTCAGTTCTGATACCCATTCTCTTTACTGCTGTGTTTATACTTCAGTACTGATCAACCACAGAAAGAGAAGAAAAGAGAACAACTTAGTACCTGCATCTTCCCTGCAGCAACCTGGAAACATATCAGTCGTCACTGTTGTACAGATCTGGGCTCTAGCAAAAGGGTGTTTCAGCATGGAAGATAGTCTCATTGCATGGCAGCAATAGAGGCACTAGTGACGCTTACTGAAGTTTTGCCATCTTAGCAATCTTTTCAATATGAGAAGTGATCACTGCATCCCAAAAGAGAGAGCTCTCAACTCCACAAGTGCTTTTCAGTCTGAACTTGTTCTCAGGCAGAAGCACCATGTACATGCCTGATCTAATTGAAAAATGTGGAGAGAAAAAAAAACCATGTCGACTTCAGCAGGATTTTGGCAAGGGTGTTTAGGCACTGTTAAAGTGCAGAAAAATGAGCTAGCAGAATTGGGTAAGCACTGTTTTCCTTTCAGCTGAGGAAAGGTGCTCCTGCAGTAACATTGCTCCTCATGTCTTTGCCTTTTAAATACCCAGTAATATAAATATTAGATGTGTGTTAAGCCTCAGATCCATCAAACAGCTCCTTATCTTAAAGCACATGAATACTTTTGGCCCTAGTAAGCACATTTAAATGGTAGCTAAAGGACCGGAAACATGGAATCAAGCGAACCAAATTTCTGGTGTGTGAAAAGAGACAAATCTCTGCACTTTCTCATGTCAGGGATTCACTTGGGCCAGGTGTCATTAAGAAGTAAGTCCATGAATAATTTTGCCTCAGACTTGTGCATCCAATCCATCGTTATACCCCCAATACTCATAGCTTGTGATAGTATTATAGATTTACAATGGTTAGGAAAAGATGACGCCCAGCTTACTTTCCCACCAGTCATTATTACATGGGAAAGTGAGTGATTTTCTTTAAATCTATTAGCGTAACATCAGTGTTTTTAAGGACCAAACTGGAGTGGACACTTTACAAGTGTTTCAGGTCAACAAAGTCATACTGAGGACCCTTTTTTAGGAGCATTTAGCAGCTTTTACCTCCCAAAAAAAAACATTATTGGCCAGTACAGGCTGTGGATATTTGCAATTTGGGGCAATAAAGCTGGCATTCCCAACTCATTCCCAGCTCTGGTTGCCCTGTAACAGCCCATTTCTTCACTACAGCCTATTGAATCAGCAGCTCGGCACGTGGTACAAAACACAAGGAGGGAGCTTCAGATCAAAACGTTTATTCTTCGTTGCAGCAGATGAAACAGAGGCCTCCTGGGTGGGCATAAGCCAATACATATGAAAATGCACAGCATTTGCAGTTGAAATACACAGTCCTGAATTACAGCTGAGATCAATAGAGGAGGACGATAGAGGTTGTCAATCCTGAGTGGTCTCCGATAGGTAGAATTGACTGGCAACTACATAATGACTCAGGCTCAGCCCACCAGTTTAGAGCCAGAGTGATAGATCTGCAGATGCCAGTCATCATAATTTCCTTATCGGCAGTGTTCACATGGCCATTTGTCTTCTGCTACCTCAGTTGCCTTGGTCCTGTTCAAGTGTTTGATCCTCCAAGGTGCGTCTGAGAGATCAATGCACAGCTACAGCTGGTTGAAGGGGACCAAATCCATTGAACAGTTGATTTGGTTCCATTTTACCAGCTTTAGCAAAGCATTTGGCCTCATGGGCTGTGGCCAGCAAAGAGAGGAATTCCTCGGGGTCTTTTCTCTCCCAGCTGCCTGGACCTCTTCTGAACTTGCTGCCTGATGTTGCACTGGTTCAAATGGCTTCACTTTCGGGCAGTCAGGATTAATTTAAGCTTCTTAGAGGCTAAGGCTGAAGAGCGGGTCTGAATTAAAGAAGCAAGTTTAATAGCAGTGGAATAGTCTGTAGCAGTAACCACCAGCCTGGAGCAGTTTTAAGCCTGATATTTGGCTCCATCTGTTCTGAGAGCCACATTGCTATTACAGTGTGACACAAATAAAAGCTATTGTTTTAATCCAGATACTTTAATTGTCACCTCCTGCTTTCTTCATTTCAGGGTTTTATGATCTGCTGTCCTCTTCCATGCCCCGTGTCTCGGTATCTGAAGTGCCACCCAGCACGCAGCAAGCAGGTAAAGCAGAGATATCTGCTATGACAAGCCCAGCCTGCAGCCAAGTAACTCAGGGCTGCAAAGCTCTTTTCCCCTTGGGATTCCTCTCGTCAATCAGGAGGGAAAAGGCTGGAATACCTGAAATCCTTTCCAGAGGTTAGCAAACTCTGCCTTCCTACCCTACAGCTGCCCGTGTTTTCTCCTCTGGCATTAAAATCAGTGGTTTCAGCAGTTTTAAGATCTGATTGAGGCAATCAATGGTTGTAGTTGCTGTCACCAGAAGCCAACAGGAAAGAGGTGGAAAGGTAAAGAGTGGGGAATGAAATAACACCCCCCCCTTTTCTTTCTTGCAATCTCATAATCATGCAATTTGCCCTCAAACACCAAAAGCTCCTGCCCCACTGAGCGATGGTTGGTGTTGCAGCTGGTGTCTCCCTGCAGCACCAGCGCCCCACTGCCAGGAATAACTCAGTACATCAAATTTACAAAATCACAGCAGCTCCCACCATTCCTGCAGTGGGAGCCAATAAAGACAGGCCTTTCCCTTTTAACCTAGAGCCATGTGCAGATATCGCACATTGCCATGTGCAAAACCTATTTAAAGAATTTACATGCGTCATAAGGCAAAGGTGACTTTTTCCCCCTTTTTCCTTGTAGCCCACCATGCTGGAATAGGATATAAGGAAAAAGCACCTGAGCTTGCAACCACTGCTCACAGAAATACTGCAAGTGGGCCAATGTTACTGCTCCCCAAGAAACACTCAGTACTGCAGATCACTCAGTGCCCAAACATGTTACTCTAAGCTGCCTATAAATAAATAGAGAGAGAGACAGAGGGAGAGAGAATAGCTTTTTCAAAAGAGTTCTACAATTATTTTAATCAAGTTATCTCTAGGTACCTTTTCAAGAGACAATCAAGCCAAGGAACTAAATGGAAACTTAAACCAGTGAAGATCTGGAAGTATTAAATTCATCCTTTGGTTGAGTTACAGAAGAAAAAGGAAAGTAGTTATTTACCAGTGATTGGGTGGAAGTGGAGGTGGAAGTGCCATCGGTGACTGAGGCTGCACTGAACCTGCAAGCTAAACCCGGACAGGCACATGGATTTTGGGTTAGAGTGCACCAAGCTGCTTAAGCATCACTACTGCACACTTAAAACACACTCTGTTCCTAAGTATGCTTGCTCTGCCCCTGTCCTGTTGATTTGGGGAGAGATATTAGAAAGCAGTGCCGTGGGAGAGCAGTGTGGGAGTTATACTGAGCATCTTCTGCTGAGGATGAGTGTTGTTCCTGCTCCTCTTTACTTTGGGGAGTGCCCAGGAACATATCTGAAATCAATGCGAGCGGCGTGGATGTTCTGTACCATTTTCTTTAAATCCTGCAGTGAGCTATGGGTGAGGTTTTCCTTCTGAGAAAATGAGGTTTTCTCTTCTGGATGCCATTAATCAACACTAATGATGTCTTGCTGGTGGTGAGGCCTTCTCAGCAGCTGAGAAAGTGCAGACCACGTTACGGTGGGCTGGAGAGCGTTACAACCTACTTGCAACCTCCCGGCAGGGAAAGCAGAGCTCTCCACCAGTCTGGGCTCTGAGGCTGTACAAGCCACCCAAGCAAGATGAATTACAGCGGCTTTGCTCAGATGTGTACAAAGGTCTGAGCTGCGGTGAAGCTCCTGATCTCTCCTGCGAGGCTGTGCTCATGCTCTGAATGCCTGCGGACCCCCAACCCTGTGAAATGTGGGGGTACAGGGTTCAGTGCTGCCAGGTTCAACGGGCAGGATCTGCCCTGCCCTAGCAACCAGGCAAGGGTTGGTGTCACTTTCCCTTCTTGCCTAAACTGATGTTGTAGGTTCAGCCTGCAACCACACCCTGTCCTCAACCACTGACACCACCAAACGTAGTTCTGCTGTCCAAAGTGAAGGCACATCTAGACATTTCCTCATGAAAGTGGGTCTTACATTGGAAAGGTCCTTTCTGGCCCCAGGGTCAGGGTCAGTATAAGGTGCTGGTGCCACCTTTCACAGGACCCTGCTCGTACCCCTGCCTGCCTTTTGCACAGGCACATCCCCGAGTTGAGCAAAGTCCATGCACACTGCAGAATGGCGCTGAAGAGCCACGGGCACATTGAGCAACTGATGTGTTAGAGGCAAGTCAAAATCAGACCAACAAATCAAACCTGTGGATCACTTTTCCCTCTCTGTTGGCCATTGCTTAGTGCCTCTGGTTTGCTTCTGTCCCAGGGGTCAGCTACACTGCTAACAATAACAGGTATGAGAATGAGCAAAAGCCCCACATCACCAAACCACTACCATGCAAGTAGGATCAGTAGTAGGCAACGTAAGAGGATTTGCTGTATTGAAGATGTTTCCACTTTATCCTCAATATTCTAATAAAGATGCATTATGGACAGTCCAGAAAAGCCAAAGAATCTATCAGCATTTGTCGATATTCCTAATGAAGCAGAAGATTCAACATGCAATAGAATTAGCTTACAATGAATCCTTACATAGGGCCCATCCTTCTGAGTCCAGAAATATCCTGCCTATTCCAGTCCAATACCCTTTTGAGAAATGAGCATCCCTTACAGCCATTATCATTATAAGCTAAAAGGCCAAATGAGACAAAGTACCGTTGCTCTTCATCTGAATAAACAAATCATTTTTAGATCAAACGCATTAACAATTTATCATTCTAAAATCCAATCAAAAGGAAAAAACAACAATACAGAAAATTGATTTCCTACAGCTTTATCTTAATGAAGTGTATGTTCCCTTTGTAATTAGCTTTGGAAGGTTTTTTCCCCTTTCCTCAAGCTAATGTGTTATTTGATTTCCATCCAAACATGACTAAATTGGAGGAAATTTCCCCCAAATGAAGTGGCTTTTGATAATACAGGAAGATGTCTACTCACTCACATTCCTATTTTTTCTACCAAACAGCCATACTTGCACTGCAGATGATTCAACTTTATTGCATGGTGTCTTTGCATGGATGCTTAAATCAATGCCACAGTCATTGTATTCTGCACAATGTGCCATTTGCAAACCAGAAAATACAACCTCGCCCCTTTTATCCTTTTCCTTACAGACATCAAATATTAATTTAACTTATATTATTGCAGGGGAAAAGTGGACTGTGTTTTATTAACATCTCTAAAATTATAGATATTCAACCCCAAAAAGTAGACTCCAGACAAGGCTCGAGAGTCTTCCGCTTGGATTTTATTTGACTTAATTAAAAAGCACTCAGTTCCTTTGTGCACTAAAGTAGTTGCTGACATTGCAGTAGCCACTCAGTCTTTCAAACTAAAACTATTACCTGAACTTAATAAAGTGTCTATTTAATTTATACACCCCCATGAACTCACCTGTCTCCCACAGACACAATGTGGTGCTTGCTAATGACCAGCAAAGGCAGCAAGTTAACAGCAAACTCCCCAGCACCTCGGGGGAACTTTGCTGCCCCATAACATAATTTCCATCACCTTTTATCTGCTTTCTCTGACATTAATACTGTTATCCATGATCCAATGATCTGCTGTGTGCTGCTGGAAACAGCTTTTGCCAAGCCACCTCTCTACTCCTCCCCTAAATCTCTCTTTAAAATCTTTTCTTCTTTAAATGATGCTGAAGAGAGGACTATTGCTTTCATCCTGCTTCACTGAGTATTTGCTGAAACGCAATGGCTAATTTGATAGTCTGGTTTTATTTGGATGTATTGCCAAGGTACACAGCAACATCTATGATAGAGAATAAAGCCCCAAACCCTACAATTATCACCTAACTCCTTAGTTATACAGAACACCAAAAGTCACCTTATCAGAGTCTTGGCTTTTAATATGAGAATCTCTACCTTCATCCAAATTTTGGTCCTATGTAAAAAAACGGTCCTTTTTCAAGCACAGACCTGATCTCTTCTACCATAGCAGAGCACTGATACCTGGAGGGAGCTGCAAATTCTCTGGCTCCATTCAGGATCTAGGTGGACCCTCCAAAGCCATTTCTCTGAAACACAAGGCTCTGAGCAGGTCTCTGGGAGTAGCACCTCCTGAAACTGGTGGTAATAGACGCAGGATTGGGTATTTTGGGGTTTTAACTCACACCCTCCAAAGAGAACAATGCCATTCTCTAGTACAGTTTGTGCATTTTATGGGCCAAACAATTAAAGAGGTTTTAAAACATGTGCTGACTGCATGATTCCATACAGGGCCTCGTACTCAGCATTTTTAAACAGCAACCGATACGAGATACCACTTAATAGTACAAAACACCAGCAGTCCCGTTAAAATCAATAGAAAATTAGATGCTATGAAAATGCAATATGTGTCCAATTAGTTATAATTGGAGCAAACGGTGGTGCAGATAAACTCCTAGAAAAAGACATATTTGGCCACAGCATTACCTGCCTGCTTTCAGCATGGCACAGTAGCGGCAGTGGTGGGCTCGGCTGTACCCTATAGCATGAAGAATGATCTATCTAATACACTTACGTTAACTGTTATCTAATTACAGAGTTGCTCAGAGCCTGCAGGACTGCCTTGGTGCACCACTGTGCATGGTGAAAAATGATCCTTTGTCACACAGAAACCTCCCTGTTGGACTTGATAAATTATGCCAACAAACCTGCTTAAGAACTAAAAAATCCTTGGCCACGGTGACAGGCAGAGAAAGATGCTGTTTTGGGACAGATATTTATTCATGTATCTGGCACAGTTCAAGCACTGTGGCTCAGTCCTGTGGATACTCACTTTTCCCCTTGCCTGTCTGTTGTTATATCAATTTAAAACTCCTTCCCACCGATTATTTTTCAGGCTTCTTTCAACTCCTAAAAACTCAGCTGCATGGTAAAATGAGAACTAGGTTATGCAATTCTAACGCTTTATTTTTAACATCTTTGGTGCAACATATTGGCCTCCTCTTTGTTTCATCTTATGACTGAAGAAAAAGAGCCGTATCACAGCGGCACAAAAGGTACAGCCCCAACCGAGCCACACTCCAACCCCTTCCTGCCCTTGCAATGGATGGAAGCACACTGCTTGTGGTACAGCAAACATTATTAATTTGGAGGGCGTTTTTTCCTATCAGCTCTATGAAGTAGCAGTTATTTTACCAAAACTATTGACTCAGAGCTAAGAAGCAATAACTTTCTCTAGGGTTTGTATTTTAGTCCAGTTTTAAGTTAGTAATTCAAATTATTAAAGACTTACAGCTACAATAAAAACCCAACCAACTCCTGTTTACCCAGGCCCGAAACCTTTTTGCATCATTGGACACTCTTAAGGGAACTGTCTCTCAAGAAAGGGGAAAGAAAAAGAAATGGCAGCTTTTATTTGTTATGCTGACTCAGACGAACAGTGGAACAAGGAATATTAAGACCTAATCCATAACTTCTGTGGCCGCTCAAAGGACGTATTCTTCCTCGACACTGATAAAAGTTTAATATGTAGTTGCCCAGGTTTTTAATAAACTTGTCAACAGAAGAGCAAGGCAAATTGATGGGGACCTTCCCAGGAATAAATTCAACTTCAAATGGGCCAAATGAGTGTGGAGGACAGGAAGGGGACGGCACATGGGCGACTTTTGCTGGGCTTTGCAAAAACAGCGCAATAGATTTTAGCGGGTGCATCTTATTGTCTCAAAGACAAGGCTTTAGGACAAAGCTGGCTCAATTTAAAGAGACAAAGAGGTGCAGCTCCAGGTGCATCACAGCTTGACACCAGTGAGGAAGGGAACAGGCAAAGCCTGAATAAATACCCCTCTGGCCCTGCCTGCCTGTGCATCCTGGTCCCCTTCCCACAGCAGACATGCCCAGGGACAAGCTGCAGCATTTCTCCCTGGGTTTGATCCCCAATCCACTGCTGCACCTATTTCAGGACATCCCCTCCAGGTGTCTCCTGCACAGCCATCCCCTCTGCTCAGCCAAAACATCCCCGCTCCATGCTCCATCTTCACTCTTCACATACTCAAGGCTGAGCTTAATTCAAGCAAAACAGAGTCCCTTTCTACCTCTTTTAAGGAGCTGGATCACACTCCTGCAACCTACACATACCCTTTGCATACAGGGACCAGCTGTATTGCATCCACACTGCCCACCTTCTGCAAGGTTAGATGTGAAATCACTGCAGGAGTTTCATTATTTTCTAATAGCCTCAGTCAAGTTGGTACCTTAAATTATTAAGACTTGAGGGTTTTTTGTTAATTTGTTTACCCAAAGTAAACACAAATATTAAATCAGAGCTTCCAATAATCTCACTGCCAGCAAATTAACCCACAGGTCCCCAGAAGGGAGCACTCCATCTCAGCAACTCCTTACAACGCTGCTTCCTGCATCATCAGCTCCCTTCTGACACCTTCCTTCACTTGCACCAAACAGCTTCAACAAGTCCTGCCTCCAACCCCAGGTCACTTCTCAGATTGGAAGCGCTGCCCCAGCCATCATGGTGAACTTTATTCTTGATTGCCCTTACGTCACCAGATTCCTGCTCCCGTGGCTTTATCCGACTCCCCAAATGCCAGGGTTGACTTGCCTATGTAAGGGCCTTGCAGGGATGGCTCCTGTCCTTTACAGCTGCTGGGTGACTTCTGCAGTCGGTGGTCACGAGTCCCACACTTCTTGGCTGCCCAGATGCCACCTAATCCAGTCCCACCAGAAGGGCAGCTGAGAATGAGCACTATTTATAGCAGTTGTTTCCCTCGTCCCCCTGGGCTCATCAGCCTGCCCAGGGCTTTTTTAGATAGCGGCACAGGTCCCAGCACAGGCCATATCTGGGCATGGGGAGGCATTTACATGCACAGCCCTGGGCTTCGGGGAAGAAAAAGGGGGAAAAGAAAAGGAAAACTCTGCATCTGTTGGAGATGTCAGTTGCTGAGCTTTCCCCGAGCACCAGCACTTGGCTTGCCTCCTGAGCACCACTAGCTCCAACTGCTGAAACCTTTGACTGTTAGATTCTGATTTATCCAAGATAGATCTGTGCCTGGAAGCCTTCCTCTTGTACATATCCACCAGTGGCCTCTGCTCCTCCATACAGACCACTTGGCATAAATAAAGCTAAACCAGGAACACATGCTGATGCTGGTCAAACAGTGCAAGGAAAAACGCCTTCAGAGCATCACGAGGCACAGCGGTGGTCAGGAGGAGGCAGCCCATAGGACACTGCTCCACCTGCATGCACAGGTGAACACAAAGGTGCTCATGGATATGGTGCTGGCATGGCACAATCTCACCTAGAAACACAGCACTGTGCAGTATTGCACCCCGACTTCAGCCCCATGGTGCTGGAGCATCTCACAGACCCCATTGCTCAGCTCATTCCTGCTTGGATACCCCCAGATAGACATGGCCCTGTAGGGTCCTGGTTGAGCTCTGGCCTCAGCACCTCATACCCTGCATGCACTCAGAGATGTCAGGGCATCCAGGCAAGCTTTTGCATTTCAACTTGAGGACAGAGGGGGCACAGTCCAACCAGGTTGTGCCATCTCCCCATAACACATGCCAGGCATCACTGTGCAAGCCAACACCAAAGCAGGAAAGTCCTTACAAACCCAGAACAAGCTTGCCCTTCAAGCATCAATGCACTTTGGCCTCCTCCAGCTTTAGTCTTGCAAGAGCTTCAAGAACTCCACAGCGAGCACCTACTCTGACTCTGGGGGAAACTGAGGCAGGGGATGCTACACACCCCATCTGCAAGCCCAGCAAGCTGGCAGTGGAGCTCGTGCTACGGCTCCCATCCTTGGAACGCTCTCATCATGACCCCGTGCATCTCACAGCATCGCTGCCCACTCAGCCAAGGTCAAGAGCAACTTCAGCATCAAGCAGCAAACATTTAACCTGGCAGCTTCTCTGGGAGGCAATCGCAAGTGCAGTACTTAAATCAGCCCTGGGCTTTCAGGGGAGGGATCCGAGCTGAGGAACGAGGATATTTCTCTTGCAAGGAACACACCACCCCCTCGCCCACAGTCACTGCTAAGTGCAAGATGTGGTGAAAGTCTTTAAAAATAGATATATTCCCAAGCAATGCATGCCGCTCGCATCTGGCAGGGCAAGCCTAGCATGGAAGCTCTTTCTTACTGACTAAAAAGGATCATTAGCAGCAAGAGGCTCGTACAACCTTGACTCTCTCCTTCTCTCTTCAGGGCCTTCTCTTGTTCTTGGCCTAAACCAGTCCTGGGAAACACAAGGGAAGCCCTGCCCAGCTAGGCTGGTGTCAAAGGCAGGGAAAGATACTGCAGTGCAGTGCTGATCTCTTCTGCAATCGGACGTGCAGACTAGCCCGAATGCTGAGTCAGCACAATTTCTTTTTTGATTGGTTGATCTGAGCAACATATTTTCAATGTATGCTAAAGGGGCAGCAATTAATACATTTCCCCCCTTTCCCCACCTTTCCAAACCGCTTCGAATTGAAGGCACAAATCTCACCCCCAAAGTCACTCTCTGGTCCTAAATATTCTGAGGTTCTTTCATTTTTAATTTAGGGCATAAAAAAAAAAAAAAAAAAAAGGAAAAAAAGAAAAGAAAAGAAATTTGCAATCTAAGCGATGCTCACTTTGATCGACTTGTGCTGCTGCAGCTAAAATATCTGTCCTGCAGGTCAATCTAATCATGCTTAATAGCAGTTTATTCTTCAACACAACATTTTTCACATTGGGTCGACAGTTTTAAATGAGATTGCTGATGCACCCCTTTACTAATGCTTTTACCAGGGCCAGCACATCCCTTGAAATACTTGTGCAATAAAATGCTTTATTGCTCTTGATGAATGCACTATTAAACTTGAATTGCAAACATACACACACACCCCTTTTTTTGTGTGTTTTTTTCCAAAAGAGGGTGCTGGAATTTACGGGACCGCCTGTCTTCTAATATTAAGTAATAGTAACAACAGTAATAACAGATCATCAATACAACAAACACAGAAAACTAAGACAAAAGAAACCCGCTGGGGAAAACCGCATGGATGGCACAAATTCATCCCTGCGCTCTCATGTGCACGTGCAAAATATCCATCTTCTACCTGCCGGTGGTTCCGCTTACATGCGGAGAATCCATCTCAAGAACGGCTGGATTTTGTGAGGCATAGAATAGAAAAATTTAACTAATTTGGTCCACCGGATTTATGGCTTTTACAATTCTCAAAGCTCCTCTTCCCGCGCCTGGCACTGCACAGCCCTCAGTTTGCAGGATGGATGGGAGCACCTGAGCATCCCGGTGCTCCCCGCAACAGCACTCAAGGCTGGGAGATGCTCACCGGTTTGTAATGAGCGAAAAGAGAAGTGGCATCATTTTAGCTATCAAATAGAGTGGACCGAGTGTGATGCAACAGTCACAGCTTTAATCCAAAGAGGTAAAAAAGAGAAGAGGAGATGCCACAACACAGAAGAACAGCGCAAACCGGGTGCTGAAGGCCTCCAGCCATCATGTGCTTCCATTAATACCAACAGTAAGGGGATGCTGTGGCTTAGGGGGGCTCACATAGGCGCCCCGTTTCATTATTAACATCATCTAAGCCTGGGTTGCTGGGACACGTGCCACAGCAAAGCCTCCCCGCCACCTCCGCTCCCATGCTGCGAGACAGCGCTCAGAATTAGAGCTTTGAAAATATTTACATAAAAAGATAAATCTGAGCACTTAGTGACTTCCTAAAGTTAGCAATTCCATGTGATTAACAAGCGCATTAATTCAGAGAAGGGGGTGAAGGAGATAAAAATTGCATCAGGAATGCAGGTATCTACCGTAAATCAGACCATGAGCACCTTCACAAGAGCAACGCGCAGTGGTAAAAGGGTTTGGGTAAAACCTGTGCTAAGGAAAGAAAGAAAGGGAAGAAAAGAGAGGGAGAGAAATAAAGAAAAAGAGGAAGAAAAAGGGGGAAAAAAGAAAAAAATAAATAAAAAGGAAGAAAACGAAAGACAAGAAATAAAGATAAAAAGAAAGATGAGGAAAGAAGGTAGGAAAGGAAAGCAGGAAGGAGAAGGAAAAGGAGAGAGGTAGGGCAAAAGGTCAGCAAGGAAAGGAGTGAAATTTTATATATAAATTATATATAACATATCATTTTATGCTGTATCCAGAATGGTGAGATTTGTCCTCATTTTTCATCACAGATTTAAGCTAACATCGGCAATTTACAAAGGAGCGAAACTGCAACTCTGCTTGGGCCCCACAGCTTCCCTCCTCGGGCTCAGCTTGTTTCCCAGCATCCACCAGCTTCATGTCTAAATCTGATAACCCACCAAAGTGGGGCTGAACATCCCAGGGCCTATCTTGTAGGGACCTGGTTGTTGAGGATGCTCCCTGTGTAGGGTGGCTGAGTTCAGGGGACTCTGCATCCCCAGAGTGAGGTCCTAGGAGACTGCTGTTGCCAGCCAGCAAAGCTCAGACTTCCTAAGGCCCAGCATAATCAGAGCATCATGAAATGCAAACAGGATGCTGTGCAAACCAGCCATTCTCCAGTGCAAACCAAAGCCACCTGGAAAAGGCTCCTCCTCTGCTAGGAAAGACTCAGCACTTCCCACACCACCGTCAGCCACAGTATTTACATTAAACAAATAAAAACCCTCTTAATAAATCCTTCCAAATCCCATACACAGGAAATCTTCCTGCTACCCGGCCTGCCTTTTCAAACCCATATCTACAAGCACTTGCTTACAGTTAAATCCCCTTTGGCATACCTGTAGCAAGTGATGACGGCGTTGAACAGAGCCAGATAAAGACTCCACAAAATCCAACCTTCAAGTCTCGCCCTCTACCCATGCCTAGGAGAGGATGCTGTGATAGGCAAGGCTTGGTTAACGTTGGTGCAGGATGCGGAGGCATCACACCTATCAAATGATGCCCTAAGAGCCTGTTAGCCAAGTGAAGAGGGCTCTTGCAATTGCTGGGAAATCACCCAAAATCAAACCTCTGCTCTCAGCTGCCCCATGGAGATGGGAACATGAGTTTGGGAAGTTGGAGAGCGGCTATCTGAGGAGTTTGGCTTTGCGCGGTGTTAGAGGCATCACAGAAGAGTGAGGATGTTTGGGGCTGAAAACTTTAAACCCTCAGACGCGACTCCCACCTGCACGTTAAAACACAGTTCCTTTCATCTTGCCTCATTATTGTAGGATCCTGAAAAAACACCCGACTCTTTTACATTGCAAAAGGTTAACAAGGAAAAGCAAAAGCCAGTGAAGGCTTCCAGAATTAAAGGAGCTAATTTTCTTATTTTCCTCTGGGAAATAAGACCCTTCTATCCAAGAGCACTCCTCCGGCTTTAGCTGTGATCTGCAGACTTGCCACACTGATAGGGAAGATCTCCTTCTCTCCAGTTTTAAGCACAGAAAGTTTCAACGCGGGAAAGACTGGAGAAGCGGAATTTGCACATTAATTTGAAGCTGGAACACTGCACACCCGAGTCACAACTGTTGGATCCTTTTCCTCTCTCTTCTCCCTCCACCTCCATCTCCTTTTGTTTCTCCTATATTTAAAGATCAGCCAGCTCTGTTTGCTACCCATTGCCTTATTTTCGAGGTAGGGGGAAAGGGTTGTTGGGGAAGCAGGAGAAAGGAGCGATTGGCCTGCATCCCTGTTAAAACCCAGGAGCGGCCAGCCAGCTTTCCTCTGGCATCACCTTTCAAAGCCCATGCCGCAGTCAGCATATTGAATATTTAATGTCCTGATGAGCATTTCCACCTGCTGACACAGGCAAAGTGACAGAACAATACACGCGCTGGAACAAGACCATCAATTGACTCCCCAGTCGGACTGCCAGGTCAGGCAGTTAAATAAGAAATAATAATATCAAATAATGTGTCTGTCTTTCTCCCTGGCTTTGCCCAGGGTCACACATCGCTCCTCTGAGAAGGGTTCCCACCTGAAATACATACTTCTTTACATTCCATAGCTTGCCAGGTTCATATGGGCATATAAAGAAGTATGTCTCTCAAGCAGGTAGTTTCAATATGCGCATTTATATGGTCACAGGAGGAAAAATAACACTGATTTACAATCTACATCCCGAGAGCGAGTTACGGCTCAGTTTAAACCAGCAGACTTTCCTCCTGCCCAGCCCATGTGCAGACACACACACACCCCCAGCTCCCGCTCCTCACTGGCAATTCCAGGCTTTGCCCTCAGAAGGTGATGGATTTTGGTCTCTGGGAAGAGGAACTGGATAATTCACTGGTCACAAAGCAGCAGCGCTCTGGTGGCTGCCCTGGCAGGGGCTCTTTGTCACATAAACGGCACGGAGTAAAAGCCAAGCTCCCACTCTACCTCAAAAGTAGGTGTTTCATTCAAAATGGTAAACTTTCAGCAATTTAAAAGACCAAAATGTGGTTTAATGGAAAGGATTAACTTTATGCATATAGATATAATTGCAGACAAAGCCATGTGAGGGAAAGTTAAATATCTAGTATTGCCCAGTTGCCTCCAATTGCAATTTGGAAACAAAAAAAGCCAGTTTGCTTTCAGAAAGATCAAAATCAAATGGCTAGCTACTGATTTACAGAGCGACACTGGGAAGGACTGCTCCATTTGCCAGAGTAAGAAAACTCATCAGCCCCAGATGAGCAATTGTTTTCATCAGTAAGTAGAGATTAAAGCATAGGAAGAAGAAAGCATCTTACCTAGCGAATCCAATGATTTTTCCTCTGCTGGTCACTGTGAGTGAGACATTACCTCGCAGATAAGCAAACCCAAAAGGACAGCACATGCCTTTTGGGCAGTTCAGGGTATTGGAAAACAAAAAATATGAAGATGCTTCTAATAACTCCTCCTGTAGCTCCATGCTAAAGGGTTTTGGGGATACACCTGCACACATGCGATGTAAAAGGCAGCCAAAGCAAGGCGCTGGGAGCTCGGATCAAAGTCTCCTTGAGTTATTCCCACAGCCCTGTGGGGTTGCTCGGGCACCCATGGGGCTGGATCCCGCACGCAGCCATCAGCTCTCCCCATCCCTCGCCTCCCTGCAGCAGCGCTGAGCTTTAAAGCTCCTGGAACAATGTGGGCCGAGTGGCAGGGCTGCAAACGCTGCCTGGGCTGAATGGGAGACTATTATAGGCAGGATTTAGGCAGGGAGCGACGGCGGAGGTCACACCGGGCGCTGCCTGCTCGCTGCCTGCTCGCTGCCTGCTCGCTCAGCACAGCGGGCAGGGCAAGCTCACCTGCGCCCACCACCCCTCGCCAGGATCGATGCCAATTTACAGGCAAATGCAGAATGGCTGCCTTGGTGTTAATGAATTTTACTGTTTCTCACAGGCTTCTAATGAACCCTTTAAAGAGGGTTTAAGTAAACTTAGCAAGTGGCAAACTAAGCACTTTGGAATACCTAATTGCATCGATGTTTTTCCACTGCTTTATAAAATATCACTGCCAGACAGGGAGTAAATATTTCCCTGCTACACACTGACTTCTAGCATCACCGAAAAGCAAAGGCCACATGGAGCCAGGGTATAAATCTACTGTGCTCTGCTCCCACAATGGCTTTACACCATTCATACACCAGCACACGCTACGGTCCTGGCTCTGCGCAGCTCTCCCCATTCCCTGAGTTTGTTGGCCTTTTTAACCATCATTATTTGCCTCATTCCAAAGCAAATTTCCACCTCTAGTTTGGATTAAGGGGAAGAGAGATGGAGCTGTGGCACCATTGTAATGCATGACTGCAGTGAAATTAAAGCAAAGGAGAGCTGAGGAGTGTGAGGGAAAGTCTGAGTACTTAAGATTCAAAACCAAAACCCAAACCCAACAAAAATCAAAGTGCTGGCAGGGGGTTTTGTAGAGCCAAGGCACTCCATGGTACTGAATTTCCCTCAGACTGACAACAGGAGAGCTACCGGACTTCTTGGACCATTAAAAATCTGCAACACATACCCAGTTTGCTTTCATCTAATACATTTGACATAGGTTGTCATGGTTGGTCCCCAACTTCTGCAATGAGCGGGACAGCAGCTGCCAGCCACTAAAAGAGCACTGTATAAGAGCTAAAGAAGAATGACCTTTTAGAACTGAAGACAATGCCACAGCCCTGGCAGCAAAGTTCATCCTGGACATTTCAATTTGCTTTGAGGCTCAGTGTGGAAGCCGGTGCTTTCCAGGTTTTGAAAGGAGCAGATAAATGTCATAATGGTGATTTTAATGGTGACACCAGGGGCACCCTGTGGTTCCCATCCTGCAGCTACCACCAGGAGCAAGTGGTGGTGGGTGAACGTGATCCAATGTCCTCAACCCAGGTAGGCTCGCTGTGCTCCTAGGATTGCTCCCAGCAGGAAAACCTGGGAAGTAAAATTCTCTGGGGAGAAAAATGGATGGAGACATGGATAGTGCCAAGGCAAAGGGGCAGAGAAAAGGGAAGAGCTGAGTTATTGCCTGGAGGTGAAGGAGGAGGAGGATGGTGGGAGGAATGGAAAGCAAGGTGCTGTATATTATATACCTGCTCTGCTCAAGGTGTTGCTCAGATCCTGGTGGCAAAGTCGAGCACAAAACTTTGGGGACTTTGGAAAGAGCAGGCATTTAGGGCTGGGTGCTGGGGAAGCAAGAAGCAAGCAGGACCAAGGCAGAGGCATGTGCTTGCCCCAGCGCAGCCCAAGGCCAAAGGGCTGGGCTGAGCACAGGGCTCAGTCCTTGGGAGACAGTGACATGATCATCAAGAGAAACCCAGCAATTAAACTCACAGCACAAATCTCAGATCTCTGCCTATACAATTACACACGACTGCTGAGTGTACGCTCTCCCCAGCACAGACATAAACCCACATCCACATTCTAAACACAGCCTGGAGATGCTTGTACTTGGACGATATGCTACACCTGCTGATAGATAGCACTACATACTACTATGTATAAAATATCCATATGCATGCTATAGAACACACTTTAATCTGTGTGTATGTATGTACCACAGTATCCACCTCACAGTACTGATGTCCATATATTTATGTGACAAGGTATCACCACTATCATATAAAATACAATGACCACAGTCAACTCCGAGCTGCAGAAGCTGTAACAGTCAATTGATGTTACACTTCATGTAACCTGAATTGCAAACCCTTGCAGGGGAAACCTAACTTCTCCTCCTCCTATTCCCTTTCTGCTCATCCACAAACCACGCGCCTGTTAATTAATGTTCATTTCTCAGCATTTTAACAGTTAATCCCCGCAGCATTGAGATCATTGCAAGTTTAGGCTAAGTTTAACCACATTTCACCCTTTTGCTCTGCCTGGCATTAGCTCATAGCAGTAGTTTGTTGCAAATAAATAAATAAAGCCCCAATCCCTCCAGGTGTCATTAGCCAGCCTGTGTCTGAATTAGGCATTTAAAGGCCAGTTTAACCTTGCAGAACGGTTGCATGTCAAAGTTCTAACATTTCAGTTCAGATTATTCTAGTGCACTGCTTGCTCTGCAGTTTGTTCGGGTTTGGTTTTGTTGGGTTTTTTTTATATGCAGAGTATGCCACAGCAGAACAAAAAAGAAAGGGAAGGGGGGGGAAGGTCTCTTAACCCATCCCCACATTAAACACACACCCAGCGCATCCCTGCACAGACACACACAGGCAACACACACACACACACACACACATACATTTGCCGGATGCAGAAGCCCAGATTTAAGTCCCCGGATAAGTTGGATGGGCGCTTAGTCCTGCATTGGCCAGGAAAAGTGTTTAAAAACAAGCTGAGCTGGGAGCGGTTAAAGGCAAGGCAAGGGAGCAGGAGGAGGAAAAAAAAAAGACATACCAGTTAGGAGCTTCTGTTGCAGCAGAGGACTCACCAGAGCACTAGCTGAAAGCTGAATCAGCTTTCGAGAGTTAGGGATGCATAGAGGAGGGTCATGGAATCACAAGGTAATAATGCGCTTCATGCTGCAGCCGTCAGCCTTCTCCTTATAGCCAATCTCTAATGCAGGAAGGGAGAAAGAGAGCAGGCCCGGGGATGGGATTAGTCCTCACTTGGAGAAGAGAAAAAAACCCGAAATAATAAAGCCAAGAGTCCCCAGGCAAAGGCTCCCTCCCCATCCCCATCCCCATCTCCATCCCCAGCCCTCCACAACTCCGGCCCCGCGGTGCGGCGGAGGCAGC
>JASSUY010051540.1:0-22215 GCA_032466535.1 Forpus xanthops | reverse complement strand
TTGTTTTTTTTTTTTTTTTTGGGGGGGGGGAGGGGGGAGATTTTTGAGCTTCTACAGACGATCACTATTTTTTTTATGATAAGGCCACTTACCATTTTACTGATACTCACCTGTATGACCATTTTGTTATCTTTTGTTTCCCAAACTAAGAAAGAATCATTTCAAGCAGTTAGCTCATGGCAGTAAGTATTTTTTCACAGTCTTTTCCCTGACTAGCATAGCATAAGCTTTCCTTCTAGCATTCCCTTTAGGTTCATAAGATACATCAGAAAGGACTATGCATTAGGTTAGCTTCTTCCTGTAGTTAAACATTTCTTTCTTCAGGGATGAATAAAGGAGGGCAAAAGGTGATGATACGACAGCATTTTATACACATATTCCAGTTTGGGGGCAGCCTGAGGCTATCTAAACTCCTTTCTCAACTAAGAAGAGCCTTATGTCTGACAAGAGGTCCTTCAGACTGATGCACTTAGAGACCTTAAAAGGATTTCATTCACTCAAGTAGACTATTTAAATCTAGGAGTGTATCAAAGTATGTGCAGTTTGCAAAAAGGCAGAAAATTCTTCCCAGAGAACAATGATAATATGGAATTGAACTTATATAAGTACTTTTTCTAACAAAGATATATGGCTGTTAGCTGCCATGGTGAGAAACCTATTGTTTCAGGTAGCAAATCATCTGGTCTTATACCAGTATTTTTCCTCTCTTTGGAGTCTGCGTATTCCACAACTGCTGCAGTTGGGCACTTGAACTGGAAAGCCCAGAAAGGGTACTTCCACAACATTTGTTCCACAACTTTATTAGCTTGCAGTCATGATTTCACTGCCTACTGTCCATTTCTTATTTAATTTGTGTATCAGTGACCTGGATGAAGGGCTAGAGTATACCCTCAGCGAGCTGGCTCATGATTTGAAGCTGGGGGAGTGGCTGATACATCTGAAGGCTGTGCTGCCATTCAGTGGGACCTTGATAGGCTGGAGAACTGGGTAGAGAGAAACCTAATGAGGATTAAAAAGGGCAAGTGCAGAGTATTGCTCCTGGGAAGGAAGAGTCCCAAGTACCAGTACAGATAGGAGTTGACCAAGTAGAGAGCAGTTCAGCTGAGAAGGACCCAGCAGTATTGGTGGATGGTAAATTGACCATGAGCCAGCAATGTGCCCTTGTGGCCAGGAGGGCCAGTAGTATTGAGGGGTGCAACAGGAAGAGTGTGGCCCGCAGGTCAAGGGAGGTGATCCTCCCACTCTATTGATCCTGGTGAGGCCACATCTGGATCACTGTGTACAGTTCTGGGCTCCTCAGTACAAGAAGGACAAGGACCACCTGGAGAGGGTTCAGAAGAGGGCCATAAGGATGGTAATGGGTCTGGAGCATCTCTCTCATGAAGAGAGATTGCAGGAGCTGGGTCTGTTTAGCCTAAAGAGAAGGCTGAAAAGGAACCTCATTAATGCATATCAATATCTAAAAGGAGGGTGCCAGAAGGATGGTGCCAGATTCTCTTCAGTGGTGCCCAGTGATAGGACAAGGAGCAATGACCATAATCTAACCACAAGACGTTTCACCTCAACATGAGGGCTTCATTGAGGGTGGCAGAGCATTGGAACAGTCTTCCAAGGGGGGTTTTGGTCTCCCTCTCTGGAGACATTCAAAACCCACCTGGGCAGGTTCCTGTGTAACCTGCTCCGGGTGGGCCTGTCTTGGCAGGGGGCTTGGACTCGATCTCCAGAGGACCCTTCCAACACTGATGATTCTGGTTCTGTGGTTCTGTGATTTCCAGCTTGCAGCCATTAGAGGGCAGACAATAACTAATTGTTGCTGAGTAGTCATGTATTTAGTCTCACCAGTGTTATTTTTGCCAACTAGACATCTTCAGAGATTTATTTGCAGTTCTGCTTTGAAGGGAATACATCACAAAGCAATTCAAAGACTGGTGAGACAATTTTTTTTGCATTATTTTGTTATTCTCATCTGATGATAGATTCTGATGGTAGAGCTGGCATCTCCAGAATGCCTTCTCCCCCCCCTCCCCAGATCCTGGGGGACCCCCATTTGTTAAAAAGTACAGAATTTTCACTTACATTGTGCTACTGTTGTAACAATTGAACTCTATTGCACCAGGGACCTCTGTGGAAGGGGGCACTGGTTCTGACTGGGATAGAGATAAAATACTTCCATAGTACCTTGTTTGGGCTTATATTTTGGATTTATGATGGAAGCAGTGTTGATAGCACACCACTGTCTTAGTTATAGCTGAACAGTGCTTTCACAGAGCCAGGGTGTTTTCTGCTTCTCACAACATTCCATTAGTCAGCAGGCTGCTAATGCACAAGAACTTGGGAGATGACACACCCAGAACAGGAGATTCCAAATAAGTTAACGAATTTCCCAGTCCATATGGCATCATGCTCAGCATATAAAGCTGAGGAAAGAAGAAAGAAGGGGTGGATGAGCAAAGTGGTGGCATTTCTCTTCCCTAATGGCCATTATATGTGATGAAGCCTTGCTTTCCTGGAGATGGCTGAGCACCTGCCTGCCCATGGGAAGTGGTGAATTAATTCCTTGTTTTATTTTGCTGGTGTGTGGCGGTTTTTCTTTACTGTTAAGCTGTTTTAACTGTCTTTATCTCAACCCGTGTGTTGTCTCACTTTTGCCCTCTCTCAGATCTTTCTCCCATCCAGCTCTGGGGGAAGTGAATGAGCAGTTGGGTGGTGCTGGACAGGGTTATACCATAACAAAGGTTAATGTGTATTCAGTTCACCTGTCATTTATCTCTCTTTTCAGTGGGGAAAATTGCTGGGTGTCACTCAGCCACTGACAGAGTTATGAATATGATTCATTAGTGAATGTAAGGAACAGAAATTAAAGAGGTAGGAGAAGGATAGATACTAATGACTTACATGTGAACAACAGCAGGATTCTGTTACTTACACGTGTAGATAACTGCGACTGTGTGCTTCCCACAACTCCCTTTTTTTCTGCTTAAGCAATAGCCTCCAGTGGTGGTCCTAGTGACTGCGTCTGGACTAAAGGCTATAAATCTAGTTCAACAGCAAGCCGTAAGTGTGGCTCAACAGCTAAGGACTAGTTAAACATGCACCAACCCAAAATACAGCTGGTATGCAAATATGACTATGAGTCAATCATCTTGCTTTATAAATAAGTATGAATTAATACTGAACAGCCCAGGGTCTGCTGTGCTTTCCTGCCCAGCAGTAGGCTGTATGCCAGGATCTCCTCTCGAGTATGGACGCCTCTCAAGGTTGCTCCTTGAGGTTAGGAGATTCCTTCCTGTAACAAATACTCTGTAGCATGCTAAACTTTGAAATATTAGCCAAGTGATATAAAGGATTGATTTTGCACATACTTGTACCACAGTCAAGGATCTAAGCAGCCTTTACTCTTTTCGTGACACACTGAGCCAAATTTGAAAATTTTCTTCCCCCTTGAATCTCCTGAGCCTCTCAAGGATACCGGTGACAAAATTACTTCTCTTTATTTCGTATAATAGAAACAGGCTTTCTACTGCTTAACATTCTTTTTGTTATAATTGCTCATTGAGAAGAAATCTTGCAATTCTGAGCCTTACAATATTTTGGAAAAACTTTCCTTCTGCTCATATACGAAATTAAATCACCTTCCTGAAAAGCATACAAATATCACTTGGGTGATACTAAGCCTCTGGAGCAAAATTTCCCCCAGCATCTGGGGATAATTTCTTTCCCCATTTTCTCTGCAGCTCCTGATTCTCTTGGCCTGAATTATTCCAAAGCCCAAAGTCATATTCATACACAGAAATTTGTGAACTGTGTGGCTCTGCTCAGTTCCTGTCTGGAGAGCCTAGAATACACATTATTTTAGCAGCAATTTTATTCTGGGTTTGCTGAAGGATTGCGATTCACATGCTTTTTCCTCTCCCTTCCTCCTTTTCTCCTATAGTTCAATTAGTGAATTATCCTATTTTCATTTTACCCTTCAGCATCTTTAGAAACTTCCCTTCTTGTTAGTAAGCAAAGTGATAAGAGGTCACAGAGGATTCCCTCACTCATACAGAATATTATTTATTCCCTTTGAAATCCGTTTTTAAATTCTTTTCTGCTGTAGGCAAGTCTTTTATTTCCATCATACCGTAATTGTTTGTGTGAGAGCAGATCAGCAGTTTCTTCTAAAGTGAAAAACTTTGTACAGTGATGGGTGAAAGATGCATGCTTTTATTTCCCAAAAACAGGCTTTGTTACTGCCACAACTTGTTTTGTTTCCAGTTAACCCCACAGAGGCAGACAAGCCAACAGTGGTTTTACTGAGGAATGGGAATAGCTGTTTGTTTTTAAAAGCTCTTAATGCTTAACTTTAAAATGTGCAGTTTTACTCTGTAGTATTTACTCTTCTGGCAAAACAGGTTTTTTTTCTGAATATTTTGGCCTTGTTTTTTTGGTAGCTGTAGGAATTTTTTATTCCATTTTAAAATCTAAGGAGAAGTTTAATTGGCCCTTGGAAAGTACCTCATTTGTAACAGCAAGCTAACCTATGGGTTACAATCCTTCTGCTCCCTACCACTAGCCCAGGGCTATCACCAAAGAGCACTGCACAGCAGCTTTCTTTTTACAAAAGCTTGCAGGCCATTTGGCATAATATAATAGTTGAAATAAATGAAAGGCTGACCTGCATGAAGAGGTTGAAGGTGACTTATCCCCATGTTTGCCTCTGTTATCCTTATCCAGGGAATGACACTATCAAGAATCTGACCTAAATCGTTAGTATGGCCACTATGCCAAACTAACCAAATAGTCAAGTCTTGTCTAGAACTTGTATTTGAGATTTGTGTGATGATGTCATGGTTTAACTAGAACTGGCAGCTAGGTACCATGCAGCCAGTCATTCACTTCCCAACCAGTGGGACAAGGGAGAAAATCAGAAACCTAAAAGTTGAGAAAACGCGGTTGAGATAAAGACAGTTTAACAGGTAAAGCAAAACCCTTGCACACAAGCCAAGCAAAACAAGGAATTAATTCACCACTTCCCATGGGCAGGCAAGTGCTCAGCCATCTCCAGGAAAGCAAGGCTTCATCACATATAATGGCTATTAGGGAAGAGAAATGCCACCACTTTGCTCATCCACCCCTTCTTTCTTCTTTCCTCAGCTTTATATGCTGAGCATGATGCCATATGGACTGGGATATTCGTTAGCTCATTTGGGATCAGCTGTCCTGGCTGTTTTGCATCCCAACTTCTTGTGCATTAGCAGCCTGCTGACTAATGGAACGTTGTGAGAAGCAAAATACACCCTGGCTCTGTGGAAGCACTGCTCAGCTATAACTAAGACAGTGGTGTGCTATTAACACTTCTTCCATCATAAGTCCAAAATATAAGCCCATACAAAAAGAAAATTAACTATCCCAGTCAAAACCAGATCTGACATTTATAACACAGCAGAAGTGTTTCACTGGAACACCCAATTTTTGTTGAGTGACTGCTGAAATACCTCTGACAAAGAAACTTTTCCCTCTCAATGAGCTAACAAGCTTCATGCCACCAAAAGTCATTCTTTCATATGCTTTCACTTCTTGAGTTTGCCTTCTGTTTTTGTTGCTGCTCAGTAGTGCTTACCCCAATCAAGGACATTTCAGTGTCTCAGGTTCTGCTAGTGAGTAGGGGCGTAAGAAGCCAGGAGGAAGCAGAGACAGGACACCTGACCCAAACAAGCCAAAGGCGTATTCCATATCAGGCGTTTCATGCCCAGTATATAAACTAGGGGGAGTTACCTGGAAGGCTCAGGTCACTGCTTGGGTCAGGCTGGGTGTCAGTCAGCGGGTGGTGAGCAATTGCATTGTTTATTGCTTGTTTTTCTCTTCCCCTTTTAGTTTTACATTCTCTCCCCTTGTTTCCCTTACCATTATTATTATTTGTGGTAGCAGTAGTGGTTTTGTTTTATACCTTAGTTACTGGACTGTTCTTATCTCAATCCATGGGATTTACATTCTTTAGATTCTCCTCCCCATCCAGCTGATAGGAGGCTGATACATGGTTCTGAGTTACTGGCTGGGCTTAAACCACAGCTCCTTCAAGAGTCATTGAACCATAGAATCATAGAATAGTTAGGGTTGGAAAGGACCTCAAGATCATCTAGTTCCAGTCCCCCTGTCAGGGCATGGACACCTCCCACTAAACCATGTCACGCAAGACTATGTCCAACCTGGCATTGAACACTGCCAGCGATGGAGCATTCACAGCTTCCCTGGGCAACCCATTCCAGTGCCTCACCACCCTCACAGTAGAGAATTACTTCCTCATATTCAATCTAAACTTCCCCTAAGTTTGAACTCATTATCTCTTGTCTGCTCACTACAGTCCCTAATGAAGAATCTCTCCTCAGCATCCCTATAGGCCCCCTTCAGATACTGGAAGGCTGCTATGAGGTCTCTGTGCAGCCTTCTCTTCTCCAGGCTGAACAGCCCCAACTTTCTCATTCTATCTTCATACGGGAGGTGCTCCAGTCCCCTGATTATCCTTGTGTCCCTCCTCTGCACTTGTTCCAACAGTTCCATGTCCTTTTTATGTCAATGCTGCCTTTCTCTCCAGGTAATCTCTTTGTCAGCTTATGCTGCAGCCAGTTAATGGCAATCCCATATTTCATTTTTTGAGTAATTATTTGTTAAACACATTTGTGTACATTAAAATTTTCATCCCTGAAACTATTTTTTTTTTTGTGCATTCTTTAGTTCTTGTTACTACTGTTAATGTAGAATAACCAAGCTCTTAACTTTCATTCTTCACCTTGCAGAAATAAGCAGCAATCCGGCTGCCTATTTTATTTTGCATTTTTATCTTGATTTCCTTTGACTAGAGTTATATTTTTAGTATTTTCTGACTTACTTTTTATAAATAAATAAATATATATATATATAGTGGAAAGTATTAGACTTTTCTTTCATTTCACTTTGGCACAGAATCAATATTTCAACTACATTCATCTTTGATATATCGCATTTGGCTGGCAGAGAGTATAAGAAGCAATATATTATTTTCCTCTGAAGAAGAATGGGAATCTGATCTGGAGATTACCCACTAAGCAGTTGTAAGGATTTATTTCAATTCCCTTAAGAACCTGTTAGTATATAATTTGTTGTGTAGGATTTATTACCTTCCCAAGAGATTTTATTCAATGTGTACAAACATTTCCATGATGTACCTAAGTTATGTGATTGTGGATGGGTTTTCTTGTTAATATGATACAGAATTGCCCCACTACTTCTTGGGACATTTCAGTCTTGGCAGTACTCGTCTCCATTAGTTCTTCTAAAGTAAGATCAATATGCTGTATCCCTTTGCTTTGATTACACTGCCATATACAGGGTTATCTTTATTAAAAATGCAGCCGAAGTCATCAGTAGTACCACTTGTGGTCACAAATCTTTAAACTTATCTTCCTTAAAGGAAGTCCCAATATCATTAGGTCATATTTTATTTTAAAACCCCTTCATATTCCCATACACTTAGCCACCATAGGGTTCACTGTTAGCATTCTGTGTGGGCATTAAAATCTTCCTATCTGTATGGTAGAATAATTACTGTATTTTAACACAGTAATTATTTAAAAAGCATGCTGAATTTCTAAGCCACTATATATCTGATACCAAACTTTAGTGTAGCTGAAGCTGTGCATACTTTTGAGATATTTATAATCACATCCATTATCTGTTGAAATCAGGGTAAAAAACTCCCTATGAATTCACTATCAGATAAGGACGTATTTTTTAAAACGAAGCTGAAGGAGTTTATTCTACATGGCACTATGTCATTGGACCTAAACTCTTCATTAGGCAACTTGTTTCCTCTTCTGCAAAGACAGTAAATAAAATACCAGCCTCTTTTTCTTTTGAAGGAGAATTTGAGATTAAAGGAGATTGTAGATGAGACAAGTTTGGGAAAAAAAATCTGCAATGAGTGTTACAGGTATATAGCGTCCTTCGTGATTGAGCAATGATTGGGGGTTGCACAAAGTTTCTTCCAAGTCTACTTTTTAATAACTAAGATTATAATTGAAATTATTTAAAGCCTGGTACTTTGTTATCAAGTTAAGTGCCACAGTTTTGTTGAAACAGAAGAGCTACATCAGCTGATGAGTGATATTTCTGAACAAGACTTGAAATTGTCCTACTAAATATGGATACGTACTATAAAGAAAGGACTTCAGACATGAAATCATAGAAACATCGGTTCCAAGGAACTTCCAAATACCATCTGATGCAGCCTGACATTTGAAGCAGCGTCATTACCTACACCAGTCATAGCTTTGTCCTAGAAAGTTTTAAGAACTTGAAAGAACAGACATTTCACTCTTCTCTGGAAAACCCATTCCAGTGCTACTGTATCCTGATAATGATCCCTTTCTCCAAATTTTTAAACTAAACCTCTCAAAACTTATTTTGTGGTTAATTTTAGTATTGTTATAAAATTAAAATTCATATGTAAGTAATCTTTGGAAATCATAAAATCCTCCTCAAAAGCCAAAGTCAAGCCCATGTGTGCAGAAAGAATAGCGAAAGATATCCAAGAATGCCTAACCGCCTTTACTCACCTTTCTGTCATCCATATAGATGCTCAAATCTGTGGAGGATGTTATGCCTTGAAGTTATTCCTAGTCTGATTTTGTGAGGTTTTTTTAAAGCAAAATTTTATTTTTCCTGCTTCAGTGTGTTTTGCACAGGTATTTTTATGATGAGCTGTGGTTTCACACAAGTGACAGAGTTCATTAAGGTAGCAATACTTCTAAGGGATGCAAGAAATCGCAGGTGTCAAAATAATTAAGCTATCTGCAGCCTCAATTGATCCATTCTTCAGAGATGATTGAGAATTAGCTGAGTTTGCCTTTGACTAGTAGTGCCGGAGTATAGTAATCCCATGACAGAGAATAGTCTTGGGAAGGAAATTTGGTTATTACAAAAAAACACCAGTAGGAATGCAAACGAGATGAAAAAATAGCATGACATGGTTGGAGCTGATCTTGTTTTCTTGAGCAGATTAGAAAGCTGATATAGAAAGCTATCTGAAGGAAAGTACTCCCATGACAGTCACAAGGACTCTTTACAGAAGGATACTCATGTTACTCAAATGCATCAGGGCAAAAGGAAAGGCTGCTTAATTTTTCCACAAAAATATTTTTCCCAGTGTAATTGCAATGGCAACTGTTAATAAAATAAAGCTGTTCTTCCCTGTCATCATAACCCAGATTAAAGGGCCCTAAAATCACTGAAACATAATTTCTGTGATTAGGTTGATGGGTATTTACAGTCCTTTATGAAACATTTTATAGTCATTTGTGCAAAGCATGAGCATATTGTGTACTGAAATTGTCACATAGCCAAGTTAAAATTGTCCTGAATAGAGATAGCATCTCAGCAGCATGCCATGCGGTGAACAAAACCCCAAACAACAAAGCCCAAAAAGAAAAATAAAGTGCAAAAAGTGATAATTTATAGTTTTTGGTATTATCTTTTTTCATCTACAAACCTGCATAAAATGTTTTCAAGTATATTTAATATATTAATGCATATCAATATTTTTGTTATTACTATGTTACCTTTTAGGTAAAATTTTTCACTGACAAGAAAAGAATCTACATCTGTTTTAAATCAACGCAACATTATTTACTTCATTACCTCTTTATACCAGGTGAGGGTCAGACCATTGGAACTAGTTGCTATTGAATGTGAAACCTTGAACCATACACACCTCTGTTGTGGGATGCTCTTGAGCTGCTCTTAAGTGAGACTGATGGTTATACTTGTGGAATTCTCAATACACGATCAGAACCAAAGTCTTAATGCCAGATTTAGTGCAGGTTGAAGTCAGTTGCCTTTTAAATGGTGTTCATGTGCAACCTCCATGCCTTCTATTGCAAATGCTATAGGCTCCTTCTGGGAAATGGTGTAGGTAACTAGACTGTGTATGTATATATTTATATAGTCTGTAAATAGTTGTTTTTTGATTCATGTGGTTTTCTTCATTACAGAAAATAAAAGCAGTGCTAGAAATCTAAAACTATATTCAGAATTCCATAACTGTTTATCTTCACTCTGGTACTGTATCACCCTGATTTTCTGTATTCAGAGGTAACAGCTCTGACTAATCGCATGAATTTATCACTGGGAGCCTCTGTTTTCCGGTTTCCCAAATAGTGCATTTTTCATTTTCTAGTGCTGTATGTTTATTGCAAGGTTTATAATTTCTTCGGGGCATGACTAAGTCCACTTTTTCTCTACCATCTGTAATGCTCCTACTATTTTTGTTGACTGCATAATTACAACTTTTTCTGCACAAAGACTGAGCTGTGGCCTGTGGACACCTAAACACTCAGCTTTGGTGAGGATGAGGAGTTGACTGTTGCATTTTTCATTTTATTTTTATTAAACAGCAGAATATTAAGGTTGTTCATTTTCTTTCCCCATAGTTTCGGTTTTCTAGTTTTAATTCAACTGTAACACAGTAACTCTGCTTTCTTTAGTTCTGTCCTGATACTAGGACTGGTTGAGTTCAAAATTAGGATTCAGGTTCAGATAAAGATACATATATATGCATCAAACTTTGAACTAGATGTCTAAACTGTTGTAGACAAAGTAGTTACTGCTGCCAGCAAAACCTAGGTAATGTGCCCGCTCTAGGGTACTTACACCCTAGAATAAGTACCTATGTTTGATTTATTGAGGTGAATCCCTCCCCAGCTGTCTGCATTACTAACTGGTCAAAGCAGGATACACATTTTCATGTGTTCAAATTAAAGAGCTTGAACTTTTGCCACTTGACTCTTAACTTTAACTCTTGAGCTCAAGCTATGAGGCCTTATATATTCAGTGCAAGAAGATCCTAATCTTATGTTTGAAGATAGCCAAGATGCAATAATTCTATCTGCAGTTGCAGAGAAGACAGCTGGCTGACAGCAAATTCTCTCTTTTTGATTTCTGTACAAATTTCACAGCATAGTGAGGCCATAACTAGTTAAGCTTTCAAAGCCTAACTCAAAGCCCAACAGTTTGAGGTTCTTTATATATATATTAATGCTGGCTGTAAAATTAATATATAAAAGGCATATAGGGTTTTTTTCATCTGTTTTGCCACTACCTTACCTGCCTGGAATAAAGTGCTTTTCTTGAAAGTTATTGATGAATTATACCCGATAACCATTTGTTTTAGGAAGGTTCTGGTCACGTCTCCAGTTATTTAGTCTTCTCCAATATTCTAAGATTTAGAGTCATCGTAGTGTGTTAACAGAGAATAGAAGTGCCCAGGAAAACCCTTTTGAAAACTTATGGAAATTTCCAACCAAAATCAGCATGTATGTAGGTACATAAATAAAATGCCATAAGTCATGGATTCAGAGAAGATTATCAGCAAAAAGTTTCATATGAACCACTTGAAAATATATGACTTTCAAATCCTGAAATACATCCTTAGTTACTGTAAATCTATTTTGTTTTATTGAATTTTGCAGTCTACTCTTTACAGCTGCTGAGATCTAGCCAGGAGGTAAGACCAAAGAGTGTTCTGAGGTTATCTTGTTTGTAGTCAGAGCAGTTTATAGCTCAAGCAGCTTGCATACAAGCTGCAGAGTTTGCAACAGGCTAATTCCCAGATTGACTACAGGTTAACAAAGCCAACATTGCTTCAAGAAAAACACAATAGTCAGCATTGTGCTCCTGCAAGTTATTTTACAAGTATCTAAAATAACCCCCCACAACAACAACCCATGTGTGGTAAGCTGCCTGAGATTTCACAGAGAATCCCAAATAAAAGCTTTGCCAGACCCTTAATTTTGTTAGCATATCAGTGAAAATTAAACATGCTACTCCTCTAAACTGAAAGCTTCAGTGCAGCACTTCAAGACTTGAACTGCTTGTTTAATGGGCTGTGAGACCTTTTCTATTTCCTCTTCACAGAAGAAAAAACCAAAACTGAATCCAAACAACACCCCTCCCTAAAACGTTTGGTGCCACAAAAAAAAAGGGGGGGGGGGGAAATAGCTTATTCTAGTTAAATTTCTAGCTATGTTGAAAATTAGAAAATTGTCAGTACAATAATATATCGTTAGGAATATGCAAATATGAAGCACTGAATATTGCAATAGGAGATATGCTACAGGAGTAAAGTGACTTCTCATTAGAAAATGAAAGTTTGGCATCATTGCATGCCTTGTGGCTGTAATAGAAGGCAAACAGAATTTCTGGGAACTGAAGTGTGACTTCCATACAAGCCAGGACAACACACATCCTGCTGATTTTGAAGAAATGCTGCAGAAGTTTCACAAGGAGCCGTCATGACTACCCAGCAAAACCACAGAGGGTTTTTTTAACCTAGTGTTGAAGGGTGAAGACAATAAAATGAGGTAACTGAAAGAAAGACATGGTTAGGCTGGTCCTAGGAATTCTTTTACCATTGTCCAAGGTGCCAGTGAAGATTTAGAAGATGTCTCAGTTAGTAGTCTTTAATACTTGCTTGGTTAATAGATTCATTCCCAGGCAAGTTTAAGGCAATATGGAGCATATACCCAGATTAAATTCATGAGTTGTTTGAATTTTCAGCTTTATATTTTCCCAAGAGATTTCATCATTGCTAAAGTTTGCTCTTTATTCTCTTTTCCTCTGAAATAGTCTTAGCTTCCTTTGTGAACTTGGCCTGCTCGCACAATAGTGTATGTATGTCTTCACCCTTCTTCATTTTTCTTAGCATGTCTTTCATGTAGTTTGGCTGACACCATGGCTGTATCCTCATGCTCCAAATATACATTTTCCTGGCATTTTTCCTTAACTCTGGGTATTTTTAATGTGTTGTAGCTATTGTCTTGCTCATAGACATTCGCAGATTGATTGCTTGGGTAGTTGGTCCACAAATACAGTGCAAGATAAAGTTGTTATGTGGGCCAACCAGTTGCTTATCAGGTTCTGGTGGGACTGATAGGATATGGGTTTAAAGATTACTTTTGGCTCTTCTAGTAAAAAGCTGCAGTAGGGAACTGTTCTTTTCATCTCTGTAATCTCATATGGGCAAAGCAGGCCCTGAACAGATAATCCTACGTAGCATTTTGTAACTTATTCCAGTAAACTGGCAGCATGAGTGACTAAATGTTTTGTTAGAGTAACAAGCTTTGTTCTCTGATTAAATCTTTGTCATCCTCTAGTCTCTTGTCCCCATTTATTTGAAAAAGGCTAAGAAAAGAAGCTCTTTAAATCTTAATATACACACCTTTTTGGCATCAAAATAGGTCCTTTCTATTATTAAGTGAGGCCTGAAATCATTCAACTATTTTCTGGGTCATAGATGATATTAAAAAAATAGGGATGCTACAGTAGAAGCTGAGTCAGTGATTCTGGCCAAGAATAGCAAGAATATACTTGGCATTCCTTTCAATAGATCTTATTAAAACTTATTTTAAGATGAGATTTTTTTTTTTTTTGGCAGGGTGGGTATTACAGTAAGGGACTGTAAGGATTATGATAATGTCTATATTACAATAAAGTAGGCCTTAACCTCTTTCACACTAGGAATCAAATTCCAGGTGTGACTTACTGAGATCTTCACTTTTCCTTGGGACCTGAAGTGTTCAGTGGGCTAGAGGCTGCTCTCAAAGACCAGGATCCCATGTAGCTCACGCACATTCTACAGTACTATGGAGTCATCAGCTCCCAATGTCAAGCTGCATTGGAGGCTTTTATTACATGTTCGTGGATGATTGGATGTCTGCAGGGCCCAACTTGGTGACAGCATGCAGAATAGCAATGATTCACTCTGCTGAAAGTCACCACAGGAATATTGTAATAGGACCACTGTTGCAATTAAAGAACAGGTTAATTTAAAAACCTATACTTTCAGACATCCATATTTACATTTACAGTTATGATATCTATCTCAAAGCTTCATAGAAATGTCTTTTCCCATCTTGCCTGGTAACCATTTGCAATCCAGTGACATACTCTGCTGTCTGGTTTCAGGAAGAGACATCTTCTGGCCAGTGTTGAGTTCACAGCAAAGCCAGAAGTCTGCATGACTGTCTTCTGCAGACACTGATTTAGGCTGGAGAAGTTTAGCATCAGTACACAGGGATGGGAACAATTCTTTCCTTGAGAAGTTATTTTAGACAAAATAAAGCCTTTACTGTGACACTTGTGGACCTTTCTGAAATGTAAAAAATTTGGAGAAAGTAAAGGCACTTTAAATAAAAATTTACCCTAGTGCGATGATACATATATGCATATATTTCTCAAATGAGCCAAATCTTCTATAAATATGCTGTATGGTATAAAAATAGGGCTTGAATCAGCAGTGAGATGGACAGAATAGATTAACATGCTTTCAATTATTTTAAAACTTTAGATCAAGACTCTGTGTTTAGCTGGTAAGTTCAGAAACATGAAATAGTGATATATATCCCATGTTATATATAGCCTATTTATTGGCTAAATGTTATCACTGTCTCTCTAGCTTATCATTCAGTAAAATATCAAGTTTTGAAGCTGCCTCAATACTTTATGAATGTTAACAGCAAAAACCTTAGTGAAAAACTCAACCATTCAACATAATTACGTAACACTGCAGATGGCAAAATGAATGCATAAAGAAGTAATTTGCTAGAAGGCACTTATCAATTTAGTAATAGATTGCACAAGCGCTTATTCTTTATTCAAACTGAAAGAACACTGGCAATTTTTTGTGTAACTATGTACTGCCAATGTCCTATATACTGACATGGTTTTGTTTTGCATTATGGACTTCTCTATCACTTGCCTTTCCCATTATTCACATGTTCTCTGCCAATGGTAGAGGCAGAGCCAACAATAAGAGTGAAGACCATATTAATCTCCCAGCTTAGAGGCTTTTGGATGTTGTTTCTATTTTACTTTTTGTTTTTTTGCATGCAATATTATTAACCACAGAGTTATGCAATTGGAGATGCAGACTGAGAAAGAATGGAGAAAAAAAAAATGTTTAATTCCTTCTTCTCCCTGGGAGAGTATAGCAATTTAAAGAGCTCTCATAGCATCATGATGTTAATTTCCCCCCCAGTGCTTTCTGGCATCTGGTTCTATTCCCCCATGCAAAGGAGCTTTACAGAGTAATTTGTCTCATTAGAATTTTTGTTCCTGAAGTATGAAGGGAAAGCAAGTGTTGTACGTGGCATCTGACCAAATGTATTACTGTATATAAATACAGCAATAGGTAGATATAAGATTATTTCATACAATCAAGTATATTTAAAATGTATTGATTCCAAAATTTAACTCAGAAAGTAAGAAATTTGATCTGTAGTTATCTGTAGGATCTCAATTCTACCTTCTTGTATGCAACTGTTATGATTCAGTCTTGTAGGAAACTGCAAAAACAGGAACAGGTTCTCTTGAAAAAATATGATTTTTTTTTGGATTGAAGGATGGACTTTATATAGACTGGATATTACTGTCTTTTTCACTTCCTGTAAAGAAGTCCACCAGTGAAAGAAGTTATTAAATGTGGAGTGAAACTGCTGAAGCTGCTTTAGGTAGAAATTGCAAAGAAAAAATTCCAAAATCCAAAGAAAAGCAAAAAAATGTCAGGTTCTTCTGTATTTTTTTCTTTTGCACAGCAATAGCATACAACTGCTGAAAATACTAAATACATTATAATACTAGGGAAATATGTAATCTTACATGCTCTCAGGCTGTACTAGATCCACATGATCTTCCATAATCTGACAGTATGTGAAGTACTGTAGGTATTGCTCAGTGTTACTTCATGACCTGTGGCAAATGCCAAACGACAGCCACTGGTTTCTCCGTGTCTTTTGCTCTGGTAATTTAATGTAGGGAGGAAAGAAGGCAAACTAAATCTCCACTACATCCACTTAGTAGCTTTCAAACAGTGAAGTTTTTTTAATATTTCTGATGAATTTGGTTAGAGAAAAAGATAGCTCTAAATTATGTTACCTATCTGTTGTAATTTTTGAAATTGTCTTACATCAAAAAGACCATTAAAGATCTTTAGATGTGTTTGATATACTCAAAGCAGGATTATTTAAAGGTCTCAGTGGACTACTGGCCTAGCTAGATAATTTTTTGCAATCCCAGAGGAACAAATGTCTGTCAAGTACTTAAAAAGCTAGAGATGAAGGACTATACTTCAGTTAAGGTAAGTGTAAGCTAAAAGTGGCTAAACGTAGGTGTTTGGGAAACGTGTCAGCCCTGACAGCTCAAAAATAGAAATAATTGTGTAAATCTTGGCTCCGAACCAGAAAATTCATGAGTTAGAAAGGCTGTTAGGTGTGGTCACATACCTCGGTAAATTAACTCAATCTCCTGTTGGAGATTAGAGACCCCTTATGAAGGTGTTAAAAAGACAGAGTGGCAATTTGGGTCAAACTAACTTAGCTTGTTCAATATTGGGAAAGTGCCAGGTAGAACTCTGTTCCAAATGTCTAAGTACCCAGGCAGGCAATTACAACTTCTGAACAGCATCAAGAGCAGTGAGGCGTGGCTATGTTCCAGACCTACTTACAATGAAAAAAACAAGCTTACCTTTAAAACAGTTCAGGTTGCACATGAAAAGAGGCTGAGTAAATTAGAAAAGGGAAATGGAAGAACTACTGTACACATGTCCATTTTTTTCTACAGCAGTGTAAATTTATTTCATGGTTTATGGACAAAGGCTTACTTGTAGGACTTCTAGTGTATCCCACCACATAAAATTAGAAAATTAAAACTGACACCAGCAGGAGAGACAAAAATACTATACTCCTGCTGTGTATGACTTGATCAATATTGCTGCTTCTGAGTAAATGTTGATCCCGCCATTGGGATCTGACATCCATAGCCATGACCAAATAATCTCTTCAAGGAAATGGTGAGTGGAGACAATATCTGTGGCATTTAATAGAGATGACATTTATAAGATAGATTCCACCTATCAGGTGTCTGAAATAAACCCTTTGTTATATTCTTCAGAAGGGGCCTTTCAAAGGAATCACTCCAGTTTCTGAATGGTGACTGAGCATTGTGTTCAGTTTTGGGCTCCCAATACAAGAATGATATTGACATACTGGAGGGGAACCAAGGTAGTCAGAGTGGCAGAGAATACAAGTACTAGGGCAGGCTGAGAGAAATGGGACTGTTCAGCCAGCAGAAGGGAAAGCTCAGAGGCAGCTTATTGCCACCTACATCTACCTTATCAGAGGATGCAGAAAAGATGGAGAAAGACTTTTGTCAGAGGTTCACAGAGCCTTCATATGAAAGGCAAGGACACAAACCAGAGCATGGGAAATGCTAGTAAGGTCTAAGGGCATTTTCATCTACCATGATGGCGGCCAAACACCGGAGGAGGTTGCCCAGAGAGACCACAGAATCTCCTCCCACGGAAGCGTTAAAGACTGGACTGGATGCGAAAACCTGATTGGACTAGATCTGCTTTGAGAAGGGGGTCAGATTAGATGACATATAAAGGTAATTTCTGATTGAAATTATTTATGGCTCTGTGCTTCCATGCCATGCTAGAAATGTATTACTTTTAGAACTAAATTTGTGATGTGTGGCCTGTGGCTCACTAGCACACTGAAAGAGACAATTTGTAAATCATATTACAGGTTATTGGCAATACTGACTGCTGTTAGCAGGTACAGAAATGCTTCAGGAAGTGATTGGCTGGCATTTGAAATACTTTTCCAGCTAGCAGTGTATTAGGTACTGTGGAGAAAGGTACTGTCTTGCTGCAATGTGAAGTTCTTCATTATTTCGAAGGACAGTTTTTGAATCTTCTAAAGTTTTGTTGGATGAGACCAGCTTGCACGACACTGGAATTCTGTTGTCTGCTGCCACTGTTTGGGTTCTGTCTCCTGCTAAGGAGCAAGGAGCCCTTCAAAGTGAACCTCTCCCACAGACAGGTCATTCCTGAGAAATGAAATAAAGCTAAACTTGTTTCTTTCTCTTACACCTCTTCTGATTGCAGTGAAAATCAATTTTTATTTCTAAATGTTACAAAGCAGGCTCCAGCTCTTAAGAAAGAGATGAGACTGAAAAAATCTTGACAGGAAGAATAGTTTCTCTTTTTTTAACGCAGTGTGATGGGTTGACCTTGGCTGGCCACCAGGTACCTATGAAGCTGCTCTCTCACTCTCTTTTCAGCAGGACAGGAGAGAAAATAAGAAAATCTTGTGGGTCAAGGTAAGGATGAAGATCACTCTTCAATTACCCTAATCAGCAAAACAGACTTGACTTGGGAATTTTAATTTCAATTGTGTGAATTTCAATTCAGTGAGATAAACAAAACTGAAAACTTTTTCTCCCCATGCATCTCTTTTTCCCAACTCTTCTATGTCCTGTCTCCTGAGCAGCACAGGGATTAGGAAATGGGAGTTGGAGTCAGTACCTAAGTCATTGTCTCTGCTGCTCCTTCATCCTCACACTCTTCCCCTGCTCCAGCATGGAGCTGTTCCCATGAGATACAGTCCTTCTCCAACATAGGTCCATCCTGGGGCCTGCAGTTCTTCACAAACTGCTCCAGCATGTGTTCTTTCCATGGGTTTATGGTCCTTCAGGAACAGACTGCGCCAGCATGGGTTCTGCATGGGCCACTGTTCTTCGACAGAAAACTGATTCCAGCACGGACACCTCTCCAATGCTCATGGCATGTTTTCACCGAGGTGCCACCAGCACCACTGATAGACTCAGCTTTAGGCAGTGGTGAGTCCATTTTGGAGAGTGCTTAAACGGTCTGTGTCTGACTGGGTCAGCTTCAAGCACTTTCCCAGATGCCACCCCTGCAGTACTCCACTGCAACTAAAACCTTGTCGCATAAATCCAATATCCTCTGTATTACCAGGCTAGGCTCCAGTGTTCAGATTAAACAGCAGAAACCATATTTAATACTGTTTATTGCACTATATTATTTTTCCAGTTTAAAAAAAAAACAAAAAAACCAAACCAGCAGCTGCAGAGAGGTACTCAGATGCAACAAGATGTATCTTGGAAGTGGAGCATTTAATCATGGGCTTGTCTCTCTCTTACTTCCAGATAAATAGCATTAGATTTTACAGGTCTAATAAGTTGTCATTATGCAGCTAGTAAGGGCATATCACTCAGAGCTGCTTTGGTAAAAAGAGATGAAGTAGCAAACCCTGCCTCTAGGCTGTTAAATGGAGTTGCTAGCAAATACTTATTGTTCTAATGTGCAAGAATAATGTAAAATAAGCCAAGACCTCCTGTAAAGTATTATAAAAATAATGCATGGCACCATCGCCTAAACTGGGAAACAGCATAAGTTTAAAAAAATGGGTATAAGAAGGATGAATTTCTTTTTTTTTCAAATTTCCAAATCTTTACTTAAACTATAAGAGATAAAAATAGCTATACAATATCCCAGAATAAAGTTTAAAATGTCAGCAGCTTTGATGGAAATATTCTATTTAATAAAGCTACACAATTCTCGTTTTTTTTGTGAAGAATTTCTTTCCGTAGTGCAAAAGTGATGTTTGCACACTTACAAGTATGAAAAAGGTTTAAAATAATAAATAAAACAAAGAGAGACTTTTTTTTTCTTACAGGTAGAAACAAATCATGGTCATTGTTCAATTAATATAAAAACAGATAAAGCCTTCTGAAGTCTGGAGTCAAAACACAGCATCATCATAACACTCAAATGTATCCCTTCCCAAACATGGGAATTCTCAAATTGTGCAATTCACATGCAGCCTTTCTTTTTTCCTGTTCTTTTTTTTTTCTTTAATACCCTTTTTGCTCTTCTTTTGCTTGCCCCTCACAGGATACATCTATCAGGCTTTTTAAGTGCCAGCCCTAGACAAGCTAAATTGGCCCTCCTGTTGATATAGATTAAAGGTAGAGCAGTATGAATTGCCTTGCCATAATCCTACTATATGCAGAACCAAAAGCTCAGAGCAGAGTATTTTTTATGTTTTCAGGCTTGGTCAGAAAACATAACCTGAAAATATTTCCTGCATTGCTAAACATCCTAGGGTTTCTTACTGGGAAACATGGGAAAATAAAAGTGGTGTTCATTACAATGTTATTTTTAAAAAAAAAGAATCATTAGTACTCTTTAAGTCTTCAATAATTTATTAATTTATCACCAATGTGCTAGTGCTTCACTGGAAAACAAGGTACCTGAAATGGCCTTGAAGAACTTGAAGCTCTGATCTTTTTCTTGCTGACAAAGGAAGAGGGAGCAAGGCTATTTTGGGATGAATCAGGATGGAGAAAAGGCCACCTGGCTACATGATACTGCTCATTCAAGTTTTATTTTTTCTACCATTTTTATTCATCTTCCTTTTCCAGCTTACTGGCATTGTTTTTGCAGTAGCACTGCAAAACAGTGAGGTAATAGAGGTAGTACTTCATAAGAAGGTATTGAAATTAGGGTAGGGCAAGTGAGAGGAAGGAATCCAAGAAGAAGAAAAGAATGAGAGATGAAACTGGTAAGGACCTGTGGAAAAAAACAAACCAAAACAACCAAAAAACACCACCCCCCAAAAAAAAAAAAAAAAAAAAAGAACAACCACAAATCACAGGAATATTAATCTAAAATGGAAAAGGAGAAACAGCTAATAACATTTTTGAAGAAAATTTACTCATAAAAAGCAACTAGGCAGCTGGTGCTAAATTAGAGCATGTGGAGTGTTATCTATCCCTTCATGAAACTCAATAGGAAGAGCTGAAAGAATTTGTCCTCAGTTACTCTTTTGCCCCAAGCAGTTTTGCCATTTCCCACTCAGTTCATATGTTTCCTAATGGTATGACTTCAGTGAAGTGAGATTAACAGAGATTTCTATTGCCACCATTTCAGGGGACTCTGTTCAGCATAATTCACAATGGAAACTTTCTTTGGGGAAATCCAGGCATTCTCTGTGCCAGTGATGGGAGAGATGCGTCCCTTACACTATGCATGATATTCCTTGTTTAAGGATGCTATGCATGCTATTCCTTGTTTATTTAGTCACCAGTCCTCTCCATGACACTTGTCCAAGGTTCAGGCTAGTTATCCAGAGGGTAAAAAATTCAGAGCTATGAAAATGAGATTCCTGTCTAACTGTTCTGTGCAAGACTGTTATTGTATGAGATAGGTCTTCTCTGAGGGAAAGCCTTACTGGCCCAATCTGCCTTCTGTCATTTTTCTGTCATAAATTTAAATTTGTAAGAATTCACCTAATTGTAAATATGCTTATTCTATCTGATTTTAACACTGTTATCTTTGGCATAATGACAGAACTTAAATAGCATGGATGCTGTGAATTATACACCATGGGGGGGTTCCAGCAAAGAATGGGTAAATGTCAACATCATGTCTCACATAGACCTAATATAGCATACTTACATCTAGCGTAAAGCCTGGCACCTGGTCTGGTGACTCAATGGCTTGCTGTCTGGAAAAAATATTTGTATTTTTCTGATTTTTTTTTTCTATTCTTCTTCCTCTTTCCCCTAAATGTAAAAGCCCCTTGAAAAGTTTTATCCAAGATCAAATCTACTGGAATTCCAGAAAGACTCCTACTGGGGTGTCCAGCAGTTTCAAAATCTAAATAAAAGTTTTATTTGAGGACTTGCCTTAAATCCTTTTTCAACTCTATTCAATTTCTGAATTCCACAATACTTAGGAATGTGTTTTACAAGTTAATTATGTAAATAATAACGTTAAGAACAGTTCATCTCTGTTTCATTGTCACATCTTTGCTGTCTTTTTTTAAACTAAATATCGTGGTTTAAGCCATAAATCGTGCCGCCCACTCACTCACTCCCCACTCTTTCTTCCCCCCCCCCATTCTGAAGGGGAAGAATGAGGAGAAGAATCAAAAAAATGTAACTCCCATGAGTTAAGAACAGTCTAGTAACTAAGGTATAACACAAATCACTGCTCCTACCACCAATAATAATAATGATCAGGCAAATACAAGGGAAGAGGATACAACTGATCATCACCTGACAGCCAAGCTGTGAAATGAACACTTCCAGGTTCCTGCTTCCAGGATGGACTGTGGTATGGAGTACCACTTTGGTCAGTTTGGGTCAGGTGTCCTGTCTCTGCTTCCTCCTGGCTTCCCCTCCTCCCTGGCAGAGTGTGAGATTGTTATGGGTTCAGGAGCAACAGTCGTCTTTCCCCTTTAAGTAGCAGCTGGTGAGGACTGTGTTTTGGATTTTCGGCTTGGGAACAGTGCTGATAACACCAGTGCTTATAGTTATGGCTTAGAATGTTTAGGC